>LZPO01107984.1:29673-52902 GCA_001675575.1 Neotoma lepida | reverse complement strand
CTCAGCTGGTTGTAGACTCTTCCGCGGACCCTGGGAGCAAGCAATGTAGGCCGGACCTATTTTGTTTGCGTTACTCTGAGAAGGGGTCTCTTCTATGATGGCAGGAAAAGTCTGAACTGAATTTGTCATGGGGGCCTGCATGAGGCCCCTCAGAGAATTTCCCGATGGCAGAGGATTACCCTGTCTGTCCCTTGTTGATCTACATTTCTTGGTCCAGTGTTTACCTTTGCCACACCTTTTGCATAATCCAGAAGGGAGGGGCATTCTGTTGCCAGTATTCCTTGAAGAAACATTGTTTCTAGAAACACTCTGTTTACACTCCCTATTTAGATGTCCTAGTTTACCACAATTAAAGCATCTGACACTATTATTTTTTTTGAAACTTCTTGATATAACCTCTCCTATCCACGTATCATCCTGATCATGAGACTCAATATTAATTGTGTCCTTGATCCAGTCCTCCAAGGGAGCTGATCGTGCCTTTAACGGCCTGATTATTCTTTTGTATGTTGCAATGCGTTCTCAAAGGCCAAAGATTCAATTATTATCTGTCTAGCTTCTGTATTTGTTATCATTTTATTTACTGCTGAGGACAGCCTTTGTAAGAAATCCATGAAGGATTCTCTGGGACCCTGTATAACTTTTGTAAATGATTTAGTTTTTTTTTTTCTGTTTTTTCAATTCTGTCCCATGCATTCATGGCTGCCATGCAGCATAGAATTAGGGTTTGGATATCATAAAAACATTGTCTGTTAATATCCGTGTATTTGCCTTCTCCAAGAAGCTGATCCTTGGTAATTGCTATACCTATAGTCCTATTTTGCTGTTCTATAGTTTTAGCCTCTTCCTTAAACCACATTTGCCACTGTAGATTCTGACTGGTCTCTAGTACAGCTGAAGCCAATTCTTTTCAATCTTGAGGAATAATCCTGTTACAAGTTGACCACAAGTTTAACATCTGCTTTACAAATGGAGAATGCATGCCGTATGATGTTATAGTTTCTTTAAATCTCCTTAAATCTAGCATTTGTGGTTGGAGCCCAATTAGCTTTAACGTGAGCATCTGGCAGTTCTTGTAAGGTTACAGAGTAAATTAATGTCTGTTGTCTCATAGTCTGAGGCTGTTTGTCTGTAACCATATAATTCAATCCTGATCTAAGTTCACCTTTAAATTCTTCTGTCTGAGTCTGAATTTTTCTATAATTTTTGTAACTAGTTGTTTTTAAAGCTTTTATCTTAGCACTCAAGTTGACCAATCTTTTTAATGCTAAAATAAAAATGACTAAACAAATAATATTCATCATTGAAGTTATGTACATCCCATCAACATTAGTTATCCATTCATTTATTTGTCCCATTTTTAAACTGCCTAATGTGTTACCAAACAAAGACCAAATTCTTTCCATGGTAGAAATATTCCCAATTTTTAACGTGGGAAAAAACTTTTTAAACTAATTTTTCCCTTTAAAATATTTTAATTGACTTACCAAGTCTGTGTAGAACAGTAGAAGTCCGAGGGAGTCTCAAAGCAGCTACCTAGCGTGGTGGTAATCCAAGATGAATCCAGAGGGCGCAAGAGCCCACCACCCACCAATAGCTAAAAAAGCCAAAAACTCCAGCCATGTGGATTAAAGATCTGACCACAAGCAGCTCCACCTGTGTATAGCTTGAATCGCTTGTAGCTCAGGCCACATGTAGACCCAACTGCTTGTAGCTCTGGCCACATGNAGCCAAAACTGCTTGCAGANCTGGCCTCATGCAGCCGCTACTGCTTGTAGCTCCTGCCAAGCTGGAGGTCTGTAGCCCCAGGCAGGCCTGTAACCCCCGGCCTTTAAGGCCAACAATGGCTTTTTAATGAGTTTGAGCCACGTTGGGATGCCAAATGTAAGACGAATTTCTAACCAGTCTTATTAATAAACACACAAAATAAAAAATAGGGGTAAAAATCTAACAGAGATCAGAGGAATTAGGAGCAAGCCACCAGCTAGCCTCACCTCACCAATGCTGCCGCTACTTCCAAAGAGCGAAGCAAAGCAAAGAGAGCGACTTCCTGTCTAACCTGGCTTTTTATGCCTGTCCATTCTGTTAACTCATTTTCTATTCTCACNAAGCTACATCACTTCCTGTCTAACCNGGCTTTTTATGCCTGTCCATTCTGTTAACTCATTTTCTATCCTCACCAAGCTACATCACTTCCTGTCTGTCTGCACGGACCTCCAGAACTCTAAGGCTGATTTTGGGATTAAAGGCGTGTGCCACCACTCCCTTCTGCTAGTTCCCAATGTGACCTTGGAGTCACAGAGAAACAAACGGATTAAGGGCGTGTGCTAACTTGCATGACTATTGTTTTACTACTAGTGGCTGGCTGCCCCATTTTTCCTCCGATCCTCAGATAAATTTTTTTGGGGGACACAGATAAAATATCACCACAAATTATGTTTTAAACCAATATTCTATAATTCTTTAAATGCATATTTATCATTTTTAGTACTATATAAAATGCAATTATTTTGGACAGTATTTGTATAATCTGGTTGATTTGAGGATAAATTTGTGGAAGTGAAGTGATCAAGGAAGGTTATTTGGGTGATATATAGTACCATGTTATGCACCAGACATGTGTAGAAATGAACAAGAACATACTGCATGTATTGTGTATGTTATTTTTGTGAGATCATTTTCAAATGTAATGTGTTGATTCTCCTCATGTGCTTAACTTTTGATGGATTCTAGAATGTTAGTAGCTGAATAGTGTAGTATTGTGCTGATTTAGATGCTGTGCAGTTCATTCAATCACTCTACTTCTGACTGACAATTTATCTCAGTCTTAAGCCCAACTGGCCACTATGAACTCTCTCTCAGGTCATTCTTGGAGCTTATAGAAATTCTCTCCAGTGGAGTTTCATTTTTTAACTTCTCTCTTTCCTTCTGGAACTACAAACAGCTTGGCCTCAGTACAGATATTGGGGTAAAAACTGAAAGATCAGAGAGGCAGAGCAGCAAGCTCCTAGTTCTTACCCCTATGAAATCCTCCACNGAAAGAGAGCAAGCTCCTCTTTCCACCCAACCTTATCACTCCCTCTCTCCACCCAGCTCTATCACTTCCTGTCTGTCTGTACAGACCTCCAGAACTCTATGGTTAACTAGTGGCTAGCTCCTCCTTCTGATTTTCAGGCAAGCTTTATTTGTTAGGGCACAAATAAAATATCACCACACACCACTGCCTGGCCTATCTTAGGATTGGTAAGCTCACTGGGTATGGTAAAAAAAAACTATAAAATTTATAACAAAATTTGGCTTAAAACTTATTACAAAAGGCTTATAATTAAAAATCTATACATGGGCAATATTTGCTACAACTTATTATTTATGTGAATCAACTTTTGTTTAAAATATATTATACATGTAACTTGGATCCAACTCTTGTTTAAAAATAGATCACAAAAATAGATATTTTAAATATGGCTGGCAGCNGTCTTCACTAAGGTTAATGTGAATTGACCACCTTTTAATTACAATGACCACATAGTATAAACCAAGTAAGGCAACAATCATAAAACCTCTCAGTCCCACTGAGCTCATGGTTTATCACTGTACATGTTTTAGACTAAGGATGCAACAACAAAAAGTCTCCAAAATAGTTTGTATTAGGGTAGATTTTTTTTTATATTCCCAAGGTTATAAAGATATACCCATGTTAAAAGAACCTAACTTAGAAATGTATGTCTTTGCTTTCTGCTCAACCAGGTTTCTAGATACATTTGATAAATAAGATTTATAAATTCCTTTTTAAAATTAATTTTTAAATTTATTTTACATACCAACCACAGTTTCCCCTCCCTTCTCTCCTCCCATTCCCTCCCCCACCTCCTTTCTACCCCCACATCCACTCCTCAGAAAAGGTAATGCCTCCCCTGGGAGTCAACAAAGCATGACATATCAAGTTGAGGCAGGACCAAGCTCCTCCCTGCTTCATCAAGGCTGAGCAAGGCATCCCACCATAGGGAATAGGTTCCAAAAAAGCCAACTCATGCACCAGGGGACAGATCCTGGTTCCACTGCTAGGGGCTCCACAAACAGACCAAGTTACATAACTGTCACCCACATGCAGAGGGCCTAGGTCGGTCCCATGCAAGCTCCCTAGCTGTCGGTCTAGAATCCATGAGCTTCTGTGAGCTCAGGTCAGCTGTCTCTGTGGGTTTCCCCATCATGATCTTGATCNCCCTTGCTTATGTAATCCCTTCTCCCTACCTTCAACTGGACCCCCTGANCTCATCCCAGTGCTTGGCTGTGGATCTCTGCATCTGCTTCCATCAGTTACTGGATGAAGGTTCTATAATGACAGTTAGGGTAGTCACCAATCTGATTACAGGAGAAGGCCAGTTCAGGCACCCTCTTCACTATTGCTAGGAGTTTTAGCTGGGGTCATCCTTGCGGATTCCTGGGAGTTTCCAGTTTTCTCCCTAACTCCATAATGGCCCCCTCCATCAAGATATCTCTTTCATTGCTCTCCCTTTCCGTCCCTCTTCCAGCTCAACAATCCCAATTCCTCATGTTCCCATCCCTCGTCCTCCCTTNTACCACCCTCACCTCCCCATCCCCAGTTTACCCAGGAGATTTCATCTTCCCAGGACAATCCATTNTCCCTCTTAGGGTCCTCCTTGTTACCTAGTTTCTCTAGGGATGTGGATTGTAGGTTGGTTATTCTTTGCTTTACATCTACTATCCACTTATTAGTGAGTAAATACCATGTTTTTCTTTCTGTGTCTGAGTTAACTCACTCAGATTTTTTTTCTAGTTCCATCCATTTGCCTGCAAATTTCATGATGTCTTTTTTTGTTTTGTTTTGTTTTTTTTTTAACCGCTCAGTAATACTCTATTGTGTAAATGTACCACATGAAGATCTGCTCAGATTCACATCAATATTTGTATAGACTCTTTGCCTTTGTTCCTTTAGCTATTGGGATAAACTAAATCATATGAAAAACTATAATATTCTATAATGATACACTGTAAAAAAGATCAGGAAAGTTCCCAGTTTCTTTATGGATTGCACTCATGCTTTTAAGTTTACTGGATTTATGATTTTAAGTTTTATTTTGATGCTATAGGATCTTCAATTAAATCTTCAACTAAAAAAAATTTTATTTTTCTCTCATATATTACATCCTTGCCATAGTTTTCCCACCCTCCCCTCACTCCAGTATCTCCCCCCAGCTCCCCTCTCCCTCAGACTTACTCTTCCATCTCCCCTCCAGAAAGAGAAGGACTTCTAGGGACATCAGTGAAGCACAGCATAATATGCTACAATAAGACCAGGCATATACTCTCACATGAAGTCACCCAGTAGGAGAAAAAGGCTCCTAAAAGCAGGCAAAAGAGTCAGAGACAATCCCCACTCCCACTGTTGGGAATTCCACAAGAACAACAAGCTTTTGAGTTATAAGTTATATGCAGAGGATCTAAGTCAGACCCTTGTAGGCTCCCTGATCTCTGCGAACCTCTAAGTGTTTTTTTTTTTTTTTATGTTAGCCATTCTGATAGGTATAAGACGGAATTTCAAAATTGTTTTGATTTGCATTTCCCTGATGGCTAAGGATGTTGAACATTTCTTTAAGTGTTTCTTAGCCATTTTGTTTTCCTCTGTTGAGAATTCTCTGTTTAGATCTATACCTCATTTTTAAACTGGATCATTAAGTTTGTTGATGTCTAGTTTCTTGAGTTCCTTATGTATTTTGGATATAAGCACTCTGTCAGATGTAGAGTTGGTAAAAATCTTTTCCTATTCTATGGACTGCCATTTTGTCTTATTGATGGCGTCCTTTACCTTATATACTCAAGGAACTTGTTACGGATGAACAGAAGGTAAGCAATTAAGGTATTTTTCAGCCTGTTCTTTTACTGGCAGGCTGCATTTTTCAATTACAAAGGACCAATTATTTTATTATTTGTCTCAAAAGGTAATATTATAAAAGATCTTAAAGGAGTCACAAATCTAAACTGTTATATATAACAACAGCCATCAACTCTATTTTAAATCCTCAGGGTGCATACCTACTCCTCAACAGTTCTTTTTTTTTTATATCAGGAAGCTGAGAGAAGAAATGGGCACAAGAAACCATCTTTGATCACCAGCCCATCTTAGCAAGAAAGGTACATCAGCCAGCAATAGCCAGACTGTCACTGTTCTTATTCCCTGACCTCACTGAGTCCCCCACACAGCTATTAAAAGTATACTTTTTAAAATTGTTTTTCAAGATTTTCTACTTCAGAGCCATTAATAAAAATATCTTAATCTAACCCCAAGTCATTATTTAAAGGTATGTTTTAGCTATGATGCACACTGAAAGCTGTGAACACATCTCTCAACATTAACATTAAAAGAACACGAGCTAGCTGAGTTTCTGGGACTCATTTGCTTTTCTTAATCATTAAGCTAAACCACAGTCTATACCACTCCTCAAGAGAAACTAGCTGTGTGACATTTTCTTGTTCTTATTTTCTGTCCTCTGCAGCTTCTGTTTTATCAGTGGTGGGGGCAACACCATATCCTGCTTTTATCTATATTTGTTTCCTCACTAACCTATACTCTGTCATAATCCCTTACTATATTTATTAAAGACAATCATCAAAATCCTATTTAAACTAATTTTATATAATTATTTATATAATTATATAAATGTATAATANATTTATAATTATATATTTAAACTAATATTATATAAAATCATTACTTCAGTTCAATAGTACAGCTTAGGAGGAAATCATCTTCATAATNCATAGGTAAAAATGCCCAGTAGAATGGGATATTTCCATAAGATAATCACATTACATTAAAGGCAGTGGGGATATCCCCATGCCCATTAACACCATGCCAGATACCAGAGAAAAATGGCAACAGTAAACCAAGATCCTTTAGCATCAAAATAAAACTTTAAATCATACATCCAGTCCCAGCAGCAGCAAGACATTCTGAAGCCAAAGCCCCCAGGCCCTTGCCCTGAGATTCACTAGATAGGTCATTGATCTTAGCAGAGAACCAGCTACTATTATTCCATGAAAACAGAATTTGACTGAATCCTAATGAAACTAGTTGTTTTTAGTATTACTTTTTTACAGTAGATGTCAATTAACACAGACCCATGACTATTCAAGGTACAGAGAATGAGACAGCAGAGTGCTCCATCCTAAGTGGGACAGTTTTTAATTTGTCATATCCACACTCCTTTGCATCCATCCCTCTTGTAAAAGAGGGAGCAGAAACATTGCAATACCAGAGGTAGTGGATGAATATAAGAATGCTATGCTTTCCAGACACAGTGGGCACATATGAAATAACAGCAGTTGTTCCAGCAAACACAAGTCATGCTCAAGTTCAAGATAATCAAATTTCTAGCATGCATGTTGGAGAGGGTGATNATGATGTCTCACCATTAGCAGAATAGCTATTAGTAAATGATAGCTTGCTGTGGGATGTCTTTCTGTATGCTGTGAATATGTGTTGCTCTGATTGGTTAATAAATAAAGCTGTTTGGCCTATGACAAGGCAGCTTAGAGGAAGGTAGGAAATCTAGGAGAGAGACAGGAAGAAGAAAGGCAGAGCTGGGGGCACTCTGCTAGCCGCTGCCAGGAGAAGCAAGATGACAAGGCAGAACTGAGAAAGGGTACCAAATAAGACAAAATGGCAGCATACAGAATAGGAAAAGATGTTCATCAACCCCACATCTGATAAATATATAAGGAACTCAAGAAACTATGCATCAGTATAACAAATAATCCAATTAAAAATTGGGGTACAGATCTATACAGAGAATTCTCAACAGAGGAATCTCAAATGGTTGAAAGACATTTAAGGAATTGCACAACATCCTTAGTCATCAATGGAAATGCAAATCAAAAGGACTCTGAGATTCCAACTTATATCTATCAGAGTGACTAAGATAAAAAATACTGATGACAGCTTATGTTGGAGAGGATGTGGAGTAAGTGGAATATTCCTCCACTGCTGGTGGGAGTGCAAACTTGTACAGCCACTTTGGAAATCAATATGGTGGTTTCTCAGAAAAATGGGATTTAATCTACCTGAAGACCCAGCTATACCAATCTTGGGCATGTACCCAAAGGATGCTCAATCATATCACAAGGACACTTGTTTAACTATGTTCATAGCAGCATTATTCATAATAGCCAGAACCTGGGAACATTCTAGATGACCCTCAACTGAAGAATAGATAAAGAAAATGTGGCATATATACACAATGGAGTACTACTCAGCTGTGAAAAAAAAAACAATGACCTCATAAAATTTTCTAGCAAATGGATGGAACTAGAAAAAAAAAATCATCTGGAGTGAGGTAACTCAGATCTAGAAAGACAAACATGGTATGTACCCACTCATAAGTGGATATTAGGAGTAAAGTACAGGATAACCAACCTACAATCCACAGCCCCAGAGAGGCTAGATAACAAAGAGGGCCCAAAAAGGGATGCACAGATTTCCTTGGGAAGGGGAAGTAGAAGAGATCTGTGGGGTAAACTGGGAGTAGGGGTATGGGTGGATGGTTGAAGGCAACTTGAGCGAGCAGGTTAGATGGGCTTGGTTGGGGAGGAGGGTTGGGATAGGGGAGGGCATTTCGGTGTTAGGGAGAAAACTGGTGCTAGGGAAACTCCCAGGAATCCACAAGGATGACCCCAGCTGTGACTCCTAGCACTAGTGGAGAGTGTGCTTGAACTGGCTACCTACTGTAATCAGATTGGTGACTACATTAATTGTCATCAGAGAGCCTTTACCTAGAAACTGATTGAAGCAGATGCTGAGAGCCACAGCCAAGCACTGAGCCAAGCTCTGGGAGTCCTCCTGATGACAGGGAGGAGGGATTGTATGAGCCGGGGTGGGGTGTCAAGGTCATGACACTGGAACCCACAGAGACAGATGGCCTGAGATCATGGGAGCACATGTACTCTGGACCAACAGTTAGGGAGCCTGAATGAGACGACCTAGGCCCACTGCATGTGAGTGACAGTTGTCTTGGTCTGTTTATAAGGCTCCTANCAGTGAGATCAGGACCTGTCCCTGGTGCTTAGCTGGCTTTTGGGAACCTGTTCCCCATGCTGGATTACCTCGCCCAGCCTTTATGCAGGGGGAGGAGCTTGGTCCTACCTCAACTTGATGTGCTGTGCTTTGTTCAAGCCCATGGGAGGTCTGCCCCTTTCTGAATGGAGATGGAGGAAGAGTGTAAGGGGAGAGGGTAGACGGGAAGTGGGGGGTACTGGGAGGAGAGGAGTTAGGGGAAATAGTGATGGGTATATAAAATAAATGAAAAAAGTTAATAAATTAAAATAAAATTAAAAGAGAATTACACACCAATTTCTCTCATGAACATAGATGCAAAAATACTCCATAAAATACTTGCAAACTGAATCCAAGAACAAATAAAAAAAATCATCCATCATAAACAAGTAAGCTTCATCCCAGATATTCAGGAATGGTTTGATTTACAAATATCAGCAAGTGTAATATGTCATATAAACAAACTGAAAGAAAGAAACACACTATCATCCTATTAGATGCTGAAAAAGCCTTTGACAAAATCCAACACCCTTTCATAATAAAAGTCCTTGAAATTTTCAGGATACAAGGGACATACTTCAACATGATAAAGGGAATTTACAGCAAGCCTATAGGCAACACAAATTAAATCGAGAGAAACTTAAAGCAATTCCACTAAAATCAGGGAGAAGACAAGGCTGTCCACTCTTCCTATATCTATTCAACATAGTACTTGAAGTTTTAGCTAGAGCAATCAGAGAGCTTAAGGAGATCAGTGGGATACAAATTGGAAAGGAAGAAGTCATTGTTTTTTTACTGCTGAGTAGTACTCTGTTGTGTATATGTATCACATTTTCTTAATCCATTCTTTGGTTGAGGGGCATCTAGGTTGTTTCCAGGTTCTGGATATTATAAATAATGCTGCTGGTGGGAATGCAATCTTGAACAGCTACTATGGAAATCCATACTGCGGTTCCTTAGAAAATTGGGAATTGATTGATCTCAAGACCCAGCTGTACCACTCTTTAGCATATACCCAAAGGACACTCCATCCCACCACAAGGACACTTAATTTTGTGGCTTTATGCATAATAGGCATGACCTGGAAACAACCTAGATGTCCCTTAACCAAAGAATGGATATAGAAAATGTGGTGCATTTATACAACAGAGTATTACGCAGCTGTTAAAAACAATGACATCATGAAATTTGAAGGCGAATTGGTGGAACTAGAAAAAACTCATCCTGAGTGAGGTAACCCAAATTCAGAAACACAAATATGATGTGTATTCACTTATAAGTGTACATTAGCTATTGTTAAGTAAATGATAACCAAGCCACAATATGCAGACCCAGAGGGGTTAGGTAAAGAGGAGTCTAAGGGGAATGAGTGAATCTCCCCGGGAAGGGGAAATAGAATAGATTTTGTGGCTGGACTGTGAGTGGGTGGGGACTGGGAGCAGGAGGGATCAGGTGGGAGAGGGAGATGGAATGGAAAGAGAGAGTGCTGGGAAAGTCAGCTTGAATTAGGAGCCATTGAGGTGAGCAGTATCCAAACCTAGGGCAGTGGAAGCTTCCTGAAATTCCTGAGGGTGATCCTGAGGACCCCTAATAATGGGGGATATGAAGTCTCAACTGGTCATTTCTTGTTTCCAGATAAGGCTCCCAGTGATGGGACTGGCTTGCATTCAATTGAGTTATTGGCCAATGAGGGTCCCATGAATATCCTCAAATAACCCAGGCTGATGCTAGGACAGAGGGTTGCTCTCAGAAAACTGACATCAGGGCCTCATTCTCAAGGTCAACATCCACACAGCTCATTAAATGTGGAGAGGTTGAGCTGGTTCCTGCATGGAGCCTTCATCCCCACTTTCTAGTCTCTTTATTTGGGAAGGTGCTCTGTAGGCTACTGAAAGAGAAACATGACAAATCCAGCCACAAACCTTTGACCAACAATCTGTTGTACATGCAAGATGTGCTGGGGTAATGGTGGCACAGAACTTGTAGGAGTGGTCAACCAATGTCTAATTAACAATATTCTGCTATACTCATAAATTGGTGCCTTGTCTAGTGGTCATCAGAGAGGCTTCTTCCAGCATCAAATGGGAACAGCTGCAGAGACCTACAGTAGACATTATACAGGGAAAGAGTCTAAATTGGAAGTCTCAGATCTCTCCTCTTGGAGCTCAGGGAACCCTATGGAAGTGGGGGAGGAAAGATTGTAGGAATCAGAGGGAATGAGGATACCATGTGAGCATGACCCATTGAATCAACTAAGCAGGGCTCATATGGGCTCATAGACACTGAAGCAGCAAGTACATGTCCTGCATAGTTCTGTACCAGGTCATTTGCATGTTTTGGCTGTTATCTTGGTTTTTTTGTGGGACTCCTAACAGTGGGACAAGGTTGTCTCTGACTCTTTTGTCTGCACTTGAGGCTCTTTTCATTCTATTGGGTTGCCTTGTCATACTGTATTTTGTTTTGTTGTATTTGGTTGTCTCTTGGAGGCTCTATTCTGAAGGGAAACCAAGTGGGAGTGGATTTGGGGGAAAGGAGAGGTGTTGGGGATTTGGAGGGGTGGATGTGGTCGGGATGTATTGTATGAGATAAGATTCCATTTTCTTTTTTTTTTTGGTTTTTCGAGACAGGGTTTCTCTGTGTAGCTTTGGCGCCTTTCCTGGAACTCACTTGGTAGCCCAGGCTGGCCTTGAACTCACGAGATCCGCCTGCCTCTGCCTCCCGAGTGCTGGGATTAAAGGCGTGCGCCACCACTGCCCGGCAAGATTCTTTTTTCAATTAAAAACAAAGAGTATTTGGTNAATAGAATTAAGCCCAATATTCTCATGAGCAAACTTTACAAAAGGATAAGGTTAAAAAAGAACTGGGTTTGTCTTATCATTAGGTCAAAGTCTACTTGGGTGAGAGATTAAACATTGTCTAGTTGACAATCAATGAAGCTACAAAGTACAACGTGTTGATTCTGCAGCTGCATGATAAAAGCTCTGTGCAGTCTGTTCATAGCTGTGTAAGTAAGAAAGGTCTCCATGGATCTAGTTGTGGTCCTGGTGCTCAGTCTCTCTTGTCTGCTTCTCCTCTCACTTTGGAGACAGAGCTCTGGGAGAGGAAAGCTCCCTCCAGGCCCCATGCCTCTCCCAATTATTGGCAATTTCCTCCAGATAGATGTGAAGAACATCCAGCAATCTTTTACCAATGTAAGTATGCTTTATGCTCTTCTAGTACTTTGAAAATGGAGATAAATTAAATATCCTCAATGAAATACTGGAGACAATATTGTTAAAAAATGATCATATAGTCTAAACTTATGTAAAGTTTTGTGTTTCTTCTGCTTTTTGCCTCTTATCCTGGTCAAGAATTTGGTAATGAGGAATATGTTTCAGGTAGAAGAACATTTAAGTCATTGCATTTTAAAATATGAATCATGAAATCCTAGAAGTTCTGTATGCTTCTTCACATCTTTTTTAAAAATTGTTTTCCATTATTTTTGGCTGAAGGTCAAGATTGAGGAATAGTTCATTGATGAGTCAGAATTTAAGACACTTATTGTTATTGGTATTAACCATTGATACTAGACTCTGAAGAACTAACTGGTGTCTGGTTGANGTAAATGCTTATGGGCATGGGCTCACACAGGAAATGAAATACATATAATATGTGACCACTATATGTAGGAGTTCCCAAAAATCTGTTTTCATTTTATACAAACCTATGCTGTGGCAAGGAACACTGCGTGATAAAAATCTGTTTATTGTATAGATGTTGGATGCTCTAGTTCAGCTTCTATGGGCCCACTCTAATTTTTTTTGGAACAATAGATGGAAACTGGATGTGATCATTTGTGGTGACCTCAGATAGATTTCTATTATTTATCACAGGGCTCACTAGTTTTCCACAGGAGGAGTTTCACAGATGATCCTACAGATGTNATCCAACTATTGATGTCGATTTCATATTGGAATGAGCACGAAGTAATTATAAATTGCTCAAGCATCCAATAATGAATAAGCATAGTGCCAGTTTTGAGTTTTTATTCATTTGAAATAGATTCCAGAAAATTAATGCAGATTTTTTTTACTTCATTTTTGTTTGTGAAATGAAACAAAGAGATCTGACAAATGCCTTAGTATGATTGATTTCATTGTCATCTATGGATCAATTGCCTGGGTGTTTGCCTAGGCCACTGTAGGAAATACATAAGTGATAATCACCATAATGATAGATGTCAGAAACATTTGCTACTGAGTTTTCTTGAATAAAAACATTAAAATATAATAATGTCAGCCTCAATGAGGTTGGCTATATGGAGAATGAGGTGACATTATCGTTATTATTATTATTATTGCTAATTTTTGCCTTTTCTTTTCTGTTTCCAGTTCTCAAAAGCCTATGGCCCTGTGTTCACTCTGTATTTTGGCACACAGCCCACTGTGGTGTTGNATGGCTATGAGGCAGTGAAAGAAGCTCTAATTGATCATGCAGAGGAGTTTTCTGGAAGAGGAAGGTTCCCAGTTATTGATAAAATTCTTAATGGCCTTGGTAAGTGTGCATGTGCTTATATGTGTGCTAGACAGTATACATAGTGAGCCAGAGGATGGAAAATAAAATCCATACTTGCTCCTCAGGCATAGGTTGGGACTCTATGGCTGCCACCAGCCGGCTCCCTCTTCTATCTCTGGGATCTACTCTCTACTTTCTTTTCCATTTGTTCAGGAATCACTTTTAGCAATGGAAACATATGGAAAGACATGAAACGCTTTTCCCTCATGACCCTGCGGAATTTGGGCATGGGAAAAAGGAGCATCGAGGACCNCATTCAAGAGGAAGCACAGTACCTTGTGGAGGAACTGAGGAAAACCAATGGTAAGTGCAGGTTAATAATCTGACCTTACATCTTGGTCTGATACAGCAGTTCTCAACCTGTGGGTTGTGACCCCTTTGGGAGTCGAATGACCCTTTCACAGTGGTCAACTAAGACCATTGGAAAATAGATGTTTACAATATGATTCTTAGCAGCAGCAAAATTACAGTTATGAAGTATCAATGAAAATAATGTTATGTTTGGGGCTCACCACAACATGAAGAACTGTATTAAAGGGTCATAGCATTAGGAAGGTTGAGAACCACTGGTCTAGTATGACTTATTCAATTCAAATCTTTCTTTTATTTGCAATGAGATGTCATGAATATAGGTCTCATATTAATTTTCCATTGCATTATGGAGCTATGCATTCTCTTTAGCACAAGTGTAGTTTCCAAAACTATTGCATAGTCCTCTAACCAGACAATAATTGTCACTGATAATGGTGGTAATGTCACCGAGTATATCTAAGGAACATAAACTACATGATATTGATGTTCATTTTTTTTTTGAACAGCATTGCTCTCCATTGCTTAACTTGTGTATTCTAGGGTCCTTTAAGCATCATGTTCGCAGTCCTTTATAACAGTGATGTGAAGTATGGTCTTCATTTCTTAGCTAAGTGTAATAGAATTTTCATCAATTATTGTATCTCTTTTTATAGCATGATTTCACAAATTTTTATCATTTCTTATTACAAAATACTTAGTGTTTGGATTCATATCTTTTATTAAACCATGTTTCAACACCAATATTCAAAATTTATGTACATATGGAAATTTATCCAATGATTCATTTAACTAAACAAGAAATGTTTTCATTGACTCTCTAGTATTTCCCTACATGTCTTAGTTTTGCATATTATTTTCACATTTACTCTTATGTGTTAGAAAATTGATGACTGTTCCTTTGATAATACATTTAATGCTACTTACCTAGTAAGTTCTTGTAATGAGAAGTCTTACTGCTTGAGTTCTAAATGCTCTGGTTGTCCTGGAACTCACTCTGTAAACCAGGCTGGCCTCAGATTCAGAGATCCACCTACCTTCACTTCAGAAGTGCTGGGGTTAAAGGCATGCACTACCACACCCAGATCAAATTATTTATTTCTTAAGGAGGAAAACCGATTGGTTGAAACATGAACATAATAAAAGGAAAGTCTCCATTTGTTTCCTCATTTTGTTTTCCCCACCTGGGATGGATATTAAAAATAAAGGCTGTCCTTAGTCCCCAAGTGCTTTTAACTTGTTGGANGAGTGCTGGATGAGAATCTTCAGAAGGGTGTTGGATATTCCCAAGCTCTCAGGATCTTAACTTTAGAATGCCATTCTAATTTCTTGATCTTAATTCATGTTCCCTGAAAAGTAAAGACAATATGCTTTGCCAAGTGGACACACTTTTCAGAAACCGAGGAACGAAAGCGTGAAAGTCAAGGTCTTCCCTGGTGGGTCCTGTTTCCAGGCAAATGTGGTTGGTANTCTGTTTCCCTGGCATACAGCATCACTTGCTCTGGGCAAGTGGCTATATGCTAGCATATATTAAAGCATATATTTTGGAGATGAGACACTACTGGCCTAAATAATTAACCTTTTTCAGTTCTTCAGTATTTTATACAACTGCTGCCACACCCTGTGATAATTATTTTGTGTCCCCCAAAATATTGTGTACCCTAATAAAACTTATCTGGGGTCAGAGAACAGAACAGCTACTAGATAGACACAGAGGCCAGAAAATGGTGGCACACACACCTTTAATCCTAGCATTCTGGAGGCAAAGATTCATCCAGATCTCTGTGAGTTCAAGGCCACACTGGAAACAGAGCCAGGTGTGGTGGTACACACCTTTAATCCCAGGACTTGAGATCTATGTCTTGCTTGGGAAAGATACATGCCTTTAATCCCAGGAAGTAATGGCAGGAACCAGAAACTAGAGGCCTTTGAAGCTTTTAGGCTTTTAGCAGCAGTTCAGCTGAGATTCATTACGATGAGGTCTCTGAAGCCTGCAGTCTGAGGAAACGAGATCAGCTGAGGAGTTGGTGAGGTGAGGTTGGCTGTGGCTTGTTCTGTTTCTCTGATCTTCCGGCATTCACCCCAATATCTGTCTCCAGGTGTTTTCAATTAATAAGACCATTTAAGATTCGTGCTACATCTACAACACCTAGCCTGGAAAAGTCCTTGAATTTGAGAGTGTTCTCTAATAACTATCCATTGTTTGAGCTTTCCTAATCTTTGTATTCCTTGCAGTCAGGGCCTCCTCATGGTGTACGAACTATTGACTTGATATTGCAGGTTTAAACGATCAGCTGGTCTAGCCTGAGTGAGCCCCTAAAAGATCAGTCACTCAGAATGGTGGTTAACCTCATCTGAGTTTTGAAGGAATGTTTTAAAAATTACCTCTTCGAGCTTGAATATGAGAATTCTTTTCCTTTTAGGGAAGGTCAGAAAAGGAAGCCTGTAGCCCTTTAGCACTGTGAATCTTAGTAGCAGCTGAAAGAGAAGCAGCCACATGGTGTAATTTGCTTTGAGGAATGTGATAGACATACTATAAAAGAGAATCCACAATGATGGCAGGATCAGAAAAAGAAACTGAATCAAATTTGTTTTAAGTCATAAAGAGACTTATTTTATTAAAGTATTCTTGTAAGAAAACCTATGTATTTGTTAGACAGTTTCCTGTGTCAAGTATTTGTGCAATCAAAGCTGATTTGTAAACTAGTCTTGTAATATCTCATTATTTTGAAAGATTTATATNATGAATTCTGGCTATCTGACAATACGGATGAAAACATAAAAAAAGGCTGTCACATCATTTAGTTATGTAGGCAGATCATGTCATACTTACAGTTGTTGATATTACTTTTTCTTCCATATAACAATGATGTATCCTGTTTTTCAAATTGTTCCTTCTTATTCTTGTATGTAACTATAATATCACCATTTATTTACACTTTACTGGACTGGTACATGATGCTTACAATTATTCATTAAAAAGCAAAATTCCAGATCTCCACTATTCAACTTTCTTCTCAGTTCTATATGGTCTAAAGACAAAATTGACTCAGATATGATCATTAGAACATTAGGTTTATAAAAGTCTTTTTCATAAAATAGCATGCAGCTGAGGTTAATGTTTATAAGTCAATACAGTAGACATGATCTGCTGTTACTTAACCACTGAGAATGAAGGCCAAGTCAGGATTAAGGTTAAGGTGATTGCTGATTCTTCACCAGTTGAGTATTGGTTGTTAAGAATATTAATCATTAAGACACTGCTTAAAACTTCTGAAGTACCTTACCTGTTAACAAGGGCAAAGTTTTTTTTTTTTTTGTATATTTTAATGGCATTTTCCAATTGTTCCCAACTCTCCAGGCTCACCCTGTGATCCCACCTTCATCCTGGCCTGTGCTCCCTGCAATGTCATCTGCTCCATTGTTTTCCAGAATCGCTTCAACTATAAAGATCAGGAATTTCTTAACTTGATGGAAAAACTGGATGAGAACACCAAGATTCTGGGCTCCCCCTGGTTACAGGTGAAGCCAAGATCCTTTCGTCCTGAGAACACATTTATGGTCTTTCTTTTCATAGATCAAATTCAATATGACCAAGCAATGAGATGACCAGACACTACAGTTCTGACTAACATAACATGGGAAAATTATCTGGAAGGGAGGTCCAAGCCATTTGCTATACAAATAGAAAGACAGAAGGGAAAATGTTAGGATGACTCAAGCCTGATAGCTTCCTATACATTGATTTTACCATTGAATTCCACAGAGCTCTTTTTATAGAGTACTGTATTCACTTCTAGATGCTTGGCCAGTTACTCATAGGACATTCTTCTANTATGTAAATTTATTGGGCTCTTTTTAACATTTACATACATCCTCATCATATTACTATGTAGGAATATCTTAGTTCAGATAGACTATTCTNTTAGAAGAGGAATAATATTTGTACCAATGAAATTTGCCAGGAAACACTGAGTAGTTTCAGTGATTTGATACATCAGCTGGGATCCTAGTTGACATGGTGACAGGTAGAAATGACAAGAAGAATGATTTAATGGTGCTTGGACTTTAAATAGCCCCACAGAGTTTTCCTGTGCTGAACTGGCCTCTCCTGTACTTTGCACAAGGAATTATTGTGATGTATATGTATATATAATTTTATTTTATTTATTTTTTTTAGTTTGTAAGTCTTCATTTTTATTTTTTGCTAGAAATATTATATAAGTATATCCATGTTTTTCATGTTATAGGACAATGCATTTATAATCAAATAAGCTATGATACTTAAAATTAAAAAATAAAAACAAAAGAAACATTGAAAATGGCAAAGAGTGAAGAACAAATAAAGAAAGAAGGAAAGAAAAAAAATCAAAGAAAGGCTGGGTGGTGGTGGCCCACGCTTTTAATCCCAGCATTCGGGAGGCAGAGGCAGGTGGATCTCTGTGAGTTCTCGGCCAGTGTGGGCTACCGAGTGAGTTCCAGGAAAGGCACCAAAGCTATACAGAGAAACCCTGTCTCTAAAAACCAAGAAAAAAAATCAAAGAAAGGAGGGAAAGAAATTAGGAATGAGAACTTACAGAGAGCTTGGCATAGAGGGATAGAAGTAAACTAGAATGAAGAAAAGCAGAAAGATATGAAAGAGAGGGAATGATAATAGACAAGAAATACACAAAAAAGAAAGAAGGAATCAAGAGAAGACAGACATAATAATGCCAGAAGGTGGGAGGGGATAAAAGGGAGATGTGGAGCAGGAGGAAGATAGAGAGGAAGGGAAGTGGGAAGGGCAAAAAGAAAAGGCAGTGGTCTCCATCCACATATTCACAAGCACGAAGAGCAGTTGCCNGTGTGTCTTTCTCCCTGGCTTGAATCTGTTCTTTTCTTGAAGATACAGATCTCTGACTGTTTTTTCTATTAATATCCAAATTTCCATTTTATTTTATTTTTTCTTTTCTTTTCTTTTATTAAAAAGATTTTCCACTCATTTTACATACCAACCTCAGATCCCCCTCTCCTCCCTCCTCTCATCCCTCCAGCCCTCCCCCTCAACCCATCCCCCATTCCCACCTCCTCCAAGACAAGGTCTCCCATGGAGAGTCCCCAGAGCCTGGCACACTCAGTTGAGGCAGGTCCAAGACCCTCCTTCCTGTGCCAAGGCTGTGCCAGGTGTCCCACAATAGGCACTGGGCTCCAAAAAGCCAGCCCCTGCACCAGTAAATTTAATATTTATTGTATGTGAGTATGCCTGGAAGAAAGTGTATGGATCACTTGCATGTCCTACATACACACACACACACACACACACACACACACACACACACACTCCCTAAGGGCTATGATGTCCAATGATTTCAATGCATTTTTGAGTCCCACCCACTTCCACATACTATTTTGTGTGAAAAGCTAGTTGGTAGGAATAAAATCTTCAGGCACTAGATTTCTACTGTAAATCAGGTCACTCAACCATCTTAACTTCTTCTGTCACCTGACTGTGTGAGTGTGAGTAATTTGCATCATGTGCTATTTCAAACCTGTAGAAAAGAATTTATATGAACCATCAATGATCTGACATGAACATGCTTTATACTGAAAAGATTCATGAATGTAGAAAATTTACTGTGGTCTTTGACAATTTAGGTCGTGATTTCTCCCTCACATCTCTCTATGAGAACAGAGAGTTGCTATATATGCAAATAAACCACCTCAAGGAGAGTATTTATATCTAAGCTATAAATGCAAATAAGGCTTGCTGTATACTATAAATGTCTTAATTTGATCATTACAGTGTATTCATTTAGTAAATTTTTGCATTTTCTTGTAGGTTTGCAATACTTTTCCTGCTCTGATTGATTATTGTCCAGGAAGTCATAACATATTTTTTAAAAATTTTTCTTATTTGAAAAGTTACTTTTTGGAGAAAATAAAAGAACATGAAGAATCATTGGATGTTACAAATCCTCGGGACTTCATTGATTATTACCTGATTAAAAGAAGGCAGGTAAACTGTTAATATATATTTATACACTTAGGTGTATATATACATGTATACACTTGTATATGCATGTATATACATGTGTAACAATTACATGTTAATATATATTTATATACTTAATGGATTGGTCAGTTTTTATAGTTCATTGAGTACTTATTTACCAGTGATTCCTAAAGAGCAGCCCAACATCATTTGAAAAGCGATTTAATATCTATTATGTGTATGAGTATGCCTAGAAGAAATAAAGTGAATTTGTTAATTAGTGTACATTGGTCCTGTTCTTTAAATTAAAAACCAAAAAGAAAAGCTAAAACAATCTAGTAGAGTAGAAAGACAACACAAAAGGCAAACAATGTGAAACAAATTCCAACCTGATCACAAATCAAAAACTGTTCTGGCTAACATGAGCTTTGGCATCATCATCTAGTGTGTGGATTACTTGCACGTCCTATACATGAAGATTTATCTGGATGTACTTGCAATTGTAGATACTATGGGAAGTTTAAAAGGCCAGAATGATGTAGAGAGAGGTGTGGAATGGGAAAGATTATGTGGATAGAAGAATAAATTTTAATTGAGTATTATTTCAGATAAATTTGCCACAGTGGGGTCNGAGATTGGTAACCACTGTATATCCTGTGAGGTTTAACTGTGTCANAACTATGTAATTAAAAATTGCATTTTCCTATGCAATTTTCTTGGCACTCTTACCAAAAATCAATTAACAATAAACATGCAGGTTTGATTGTGGGAATCAGTTTTGCTCAATTCATCATTATTTTTGTCCTTGCTAGTGGTCTAATGTCCTAAGCTATTCATTAATAAAATATTTTAGTAGTATTTAAAATCCAGGATTGTGAGTCCCTCTACTTTACTGTTTTCTTTTTCTGGACTTCTTGACCATTCCAGATATTTTAAATTCCAATATGAACTGTAGGATATGCTTGTTAGTTCCTTCAAAGAGGCTGTAGTGATTTGTACAGAGATTGCATTTAATCCATCAATAATTAGAGGGATATGTGCTATTTGTAGAAATAGGGGGAAATTTCACATGTAATGTCAGTCATCCATTTTGTGCACACTGTGATGGTATTTCAGAGTATCCATAAATACTATTAACTACCAACTCTGTAGTTTCAAAAGGCTCCGGCACTCTACAATACAATCTGCAGCCACTAAACCATCACTCCCCTTCCTCCATTTTTATTAGTAACTATCAGTGTGATTTTTTTCTATATAGATGTTCCTTTGTCTCTCTGACATAGTAAACTGACATCAAAAGCAGCTCATAGCATACAAGGCTTTGATTTCTTTTTTCTTGAACTTTTATAAAATCTTGGATGTTCCTCTCAGTTCAGTTTCTTCCTGTTTTGTCTTTCTGTTACAGCAAACTTCATTTACAAGCATGAGAACCACAATGCACTTATTCATCATTCATGTTGTATCTTTGCANTGTTTCTACATCTGACTCTTTTAAGCTATTTAGCTATCAACATCTGTGCACGCATTTCTTTATGGCATGTTTTCATTTTCTGTGTGCATACCCAATACTAGCATTTCTGATTAAACTGTAATTCATATTTACCTTTGTGAAAATAGCTTAAATTCTCAACAGACAATATACAATTTCATAGCTACAAGATCTTTTATTTTCCATTTTTAAGTTTTTATTTCATGTGTAAGGCAGTTTTGCCCACATGTGAGTCTGTGCACTTTCAGACCTCAAAGCTCTTTGGGTCTTGATCTGTGTATTAGCATCACGCTGCTTTCATGCTGTAGTCTGTAGTAGGTTTTTACGTTTAGGGGTTTAGATATTTCTCCACAGTTCCACTTGAATATTAGGATTTGCTTTCTTATTTGAACATTGGTACAAACAGAAGTGATTCATTAGAATACTTTGAGAAGTATTGTTGCCATCTTACCACTACTGCATCTTCCAGTGTTTGCACATGAGGTGATTTTGACTACATCACAGGCTCTGAAATGCCACATTGGTTTCCATTACTAGTGTTCAGTCCATATTCTATGCTATCAACAATACGAAATTTTGCAGTTTTGTAGATTTGTTGTAATTGGATGTGCCAGTAACAAATTATCAAATAATTTAGTAAAACCATTCTTAGGAAAACTGCAACCATCAATTGAAGTATACAGTTGAAAATTTGGCAGCCATTGTGACTGACCTACTTGGTGCTGGGACAGAGGCAACAAGTACCACGCTGAGATATGCTCTCCTTCTCCTGCTGAAGCACCCACATGTCACAGGTGAGAACTCTGGTGGAGACCCACAGTGGTCCTGTAAGGTGATGAGGAGACTCTGCCAGTGTCCTGGGTGTTGTTATTCAACATCTCAGTATTGAATTTTCTGTTCCTCAACTTGTAGGGAGTAGGGTGACTGAGAGAAATAAAATGACCCTATCTTTAAGAAAAACCATCAAACCTGGTTCTTTGTCTGAGATTCCTTGGGTGTCATCTGGGGAAGGCACCACTGGCACATTTTAGCCTGTTGTTTCTTTTCCTATGTTCACTAACATCTGGTTTTTAAAGCAGGCAAATTCTTGCAGTTGACTTTCTTCCTTCTAATAAATCTAATTTGGTGAAAACTTCTTCACTGAAACATAAGCAGTAGTCCTATGGGGGAGGAAGTGGGGGGCTGTGGGGGCTGGGAGGGGCAGAGGGAGGGAAACCTCTAATCAGGATGAATTATGTGAGAAGGAAAATCTATTCTCAATGAAAGGAAAAAAATTTAAAAAATGTAACTATTTGCTTTATAAAGTGCCTTAAGGATTTCAAGTTAATATTTGGAGGGTGTATTAATTAATTGTTGGAAAAATATGTGAAAACTAATTATTCTTGTAATACTTCTCTATTAGTTTATGACTGTAATGTTTAATATCTAATAAATATGTTAATCTAAAAAAAAGAAGTGACCCTAGTATTTTATGTGGTTTCCTGAGAAGTTTTCCCCTGGAAATCATTCTAAATTGTTTGGTTCATTTGAAATGCATTTTCACTGATGCAGTTACAGATAGGAGAATTTTATAAGTTTTCATAAAATTTCTGTTGAACAATTTTTAAAAATGTGCCCCAATATTTTATTTTATAAATAACATTATTTTAGAAATTTATTTTTAAATTGAACCAGTTGATCACCATATTCGAAACAACTTATATCCTGTGTCCAATGCACACTGAAATGAAAATAACATAATTATGAAGGAGAATTGTAGAGCGAATCTTAAACGGTCTTATTAATTGAAAACACCAGGCCAGGTATTGAGGTAAATTCTGAATGATCAGAGAGACA
>LZPO01107983.1:278735-305603 GCA_001675575.1 Neotoma lepida | reverse complement strand
CTCTAGCTCTTCACTATCCATACTAACTAATCCCCATTCAGAACAGGAATGAGCTTCTTACCTAGAAGATGCAATCTATTTCTTTATGTTTGAATTTTTGCTGTGCTTGAGTACAGAAAAATGAACTAGAGTAATCATAATCTTTCTTTCAACAAATACAAAAATTAGGCAGTTAGCCATGGAAGCTTAAAGGTTTCAGTAAGAACAAGCCACATATAAAGTAGTAAAAAACTATGAAGTGAAACTAAGAACAGTTTTAGGTGCACTAGGAGACAAGAGAGAAATGAAGAAAATAAACATTAAAGCCCACTTTTAAACCAGGTGTGCTTGCATAGAACTACAACCCCAGTCAGTATTCAGGAAGCTAAGGAGGAATTCTTAATTACAGCCAAGCTTAGGCTATACAGCAAGATACTCTCAAAACAACAAAAACCTTTAAAATTACATATCATCCAGATAAAAAACAGAGGCAGATGAAAGGAAGAAAAGGAGACAAAGAGAAGCAAAGAGAATGAGATCCACAGGACAAAGATGGCGTGGAGTGGGGNGTAGCACTTTATCATATATACACAGAAGAACTGTTTCAGGAAACTTTACCTCCATGTTTTCCACATACATATACATTCCAATTATACTGGATCACAATATAAAATGTACCTTTTAAATTTAGTGTCAACACATGGTTAATTATAAAGATCCACATCCTCTGGAGCATCTCTAAGGCTGGAGTTTTAAATTTTGTTCAATTTCCCATGTAATCTAGATTTACTGAGTTTTCTGTCTTTTGTGGTATTTTGCTGTTAGGCTTTTCCTGAGTTATCAATAGTTATGGTTAGAACCACTTACTTCCTACCCTACAACTTCCCTGACGAAAAAATATTCTCATTATTAGCAAAATATTGAGGCTCTGTTAACTGTACTCTTCATTCCCCCCAAAAAACTAAAATTTTGTTGCACGTGATTTTACTTATGTATGTGCATATACATATATATGCGTGTGTACATATATAGATATACATATATACAAATACAAAGGAAATTATGTTTATAATCTTACTCTGTTACATTAACAGGGCTTAGAATCACCTGGGAGACAAGTCTCTGGATGTATCTATAAGGGCGATTCCAAAGAAACTGAAATAAAAAAAACCCACCGTGAATGTATGAGACATATTGCATGCCCCAGAGACCAGGACTGGATGAAAAAGGGAGGAAGAGTGCCAGCATTCATCCCTTTGCTTCCTGGTCTTCCGGAAGGGAGGGAAATCCCACCTGAATGTTATTTCCACCTTGAACTCCACCTGTTATGCCTTCCCTTCTATAAAAGACTATACCCTCTTCAACTATGAATCAACAAATCCTTCTGCCCTTACACTGCTTTTCATCTTGTATTCTGTCATAGCAATGAGAAAAGAAACAAATACAGTGTCATTCTTAAGTCTGACTTTCCCTTTTGTGAAGATCTGAAACCACAATAATAGGTTTAATAAACTATAGAAGTCTCAATTCACCTAATTAGAAAATATGCATAGGAAAGAAAAATCATTATTACTTAAAAATTGTTCACACGTCCAAGAGGTAAGTACCACTACTGCACCACTGGGAATATCTTGCTGGGGGGGGGGGGGTATTGTTATGGTTTGTCAGTTCAGCAGCTGGATAGGACTGTGAAATACTTTTCTCCTCTGGCATCTTGCATATAACTGGACTTAAGACCCATGTAATGCAAGAGAATTCATGCCTAGTACCATAAACCTAGCCATCCATCCAAGAGTGAAGAAGTCACAGATCCTAAAGGAGGAATTATTACTATCATTTTCTAAATCAATATAACGTCTAACTGTATTCTAAGCATTTATTGTTATACCTAGGTAAGTATAACTCTCAATCCTCTTTAAAGAAGCTTCTTTTTGAACCAGAGACTACTGCAAATATCCACAACTGGTCAAAATGCAGAGAATAAATGACCATGGGGTACCAACCCCAACTGGGATATCAACAACACAACCCCTACGCCTAAGGCTCAGAGAACATCAGGGGAAATGGACAGAACAGATTCTAAGAGCCAGAGGACCACTAGGCATGACAAATACACTACATCCATGAAAACGCAACACTATGGTTTCCTAAAAAAGACTTCAATAATGACCACACCAAAGGACATGCCATTGGAGACGGAGGAAGTTTCACAAGACTCTACCCATAGATGCCATAATAGGCAATCAATGATTACTATGAGAGAGAAAAATCACTATTTTCCAGAGACAAACCTCCTGATACATTATCAAATGTCAGGTGATCATCTCTAGAAAGTATGTACANACCATCAACACTAAATGTAACACTAAACAACTCAGGAAGTTGTGAATATATACAAGTGTGTATGTATGTATATAACAGTAACAATTACAGAAGAGATCATGAATCCAAGGAAGAGTGGGAGAAAGGAGAGCAAGGAGGTGAAAATGATGTAAATTCAGTTTACTCGAGCATAAAAATCTAAAAATAAAAATTTTAATCATAAAAAATGATTCATTATGAATAAAAGTTTCTCCAACTGTTAAACTGTTAAATGTAATTTGCATGCCTCTCAAAGTCTGTAAAAATAAACAAAGTGGCAGAAAACTTGTTTTCAGTTTCATATGACATTTGGGTATGTATGTCACAGGAGCAAAGGTATTAACATCTTTCTGTAAGGAACAAAAGCAAAAGTATTTAGGCAAAGTTGCAAAAAGTGTAACTTGTGCTTTCCAAAAAACTTGTCAATAACCAGAACCACCACCTCAGTTTCAATATAAGGTACCGAGTTCCTTGTTATTAGACAGAATCTAGCCAAGGGTCAGAGTCCACCTATTAAGATANCATGAAGATTAACAACACCAGGTAACAGTAAGTAACAAGTACTCATAACTAAAAATGCAAAGCCTAGCACTGCCCTACTATTTGTTGTGCAGGTAAGCCCACTTCTTTCCAGGAAAATGGACACTGTCAAGGCCTTTAATCATGATGACTCAAAAGTNGGGTCAAATTACACTGATGTGACCAAGGAGTCTCAGAACTCTATAATCTGATTTTAAGTTTTATGAAGAAAATCTCTAGCAATGATTTATCNTAATCTTTTAGATTCTGAAAGACCATAACTAGAACCCAGTATCTTAATACTTTTTCTAATGCCTCAGTACTCTCAAAATGACCCCCTCATGGAATTCTCATGACTCCAAAATGCTATGGCTTGCTTTGGGATAACCAACATTCATTATCAATGTGTTGTTGAGGAGGGTAAAAGAGAGATGGATCAATAACTAATTTATGCTCCAATTCGATATAACTGGTTGTCCTTGCCTTACCTATCTAGGCAGTACTTCCTCTCTATGTCCATGGCACATGTGGTGGTTTGAAAGAAAATGGCTCCCAAAGAAAGTGGCACTATTAGGAGATGTGGTCTTGTTGGAGAAAGTGTGTCACTGTCCAGGCAGGCCTGAGGTCTCATACAGTCCCAAGCCACACCCAGTGAGACAGATCGCTTCCTATTGCCTGCAGGAATAGGCAAAATGAAAACCCTCAGCTCCTTCTGCAGCACCATGTCTGCCTGCTTCCTGCCATGACAATAATGAACTAAACTTCTGAACTGTAATCCACCTAAATTAAATGTTTTCCTTTATAATAGCTGACGTGGTCATGGTCTCTTCACAGCAACAGAAACTCTAACTAAGACAGCAGCACACTACACACTTCAGAAAGCACTTAACCCACTACTACAGTTACACTCTTAAAGGATCTGATTTCATCACAAGACTAAGAGCCCAGAGCTGCTCAGAGATGTATTTTACACAAATCTTAAACCCCAATACTTCACACAATGTTTGGCATACAAATAGGTGCCCAAAACTTTGAATAAAGCATTCCAGTATTGCTAGAAAATAAATGCTGATATAATTACCATGAAATAATTAAAAGAAAAGCTTCCCACTGTGATACTTAAATTTATGAGACACAGTNGAAATATATAAAAATATATTAACTATATAAAAATCTTCACTTATAAAGTAAGGAATTTTCTGCTTACTGACATATTTCCATAACATTATAAATCTAAAATGAATGTTTTTATTAACAGCAACATCAGAAGGTACTTGGATTTAAGAGCTAAGATGCCTTGCTGCCTTCACAACAAGCACAACCCCTGAATGTTTATCATTAATCTCTTAATGGTGTTCCTTAAAGAAATACAGTAAATATTCACTGCTAAGTACAAACTCAGAAAGAGAGATGCTTCAAAGAAAACAAGCATCATCACAGGCTGAGTTGACAGTGCATCAATAGTGAAAGGTGCAAGGCACACATGGCAGATGTTTGTTACAGCCATGTTTGTTATTTTAGGCTCAAAGAAAAGACATCTTCCTTCTTTAAGAAGCCAAACAGACAAAGTAGATGGCACTGTCACAAGAGGTTCCTTTTATGTACTTTCCTTTTATGTACAGAAGATTGTTGGGTAGAAATTTTAATCTTCCCTTCATAAGTAACTTCGAGTATCCAAATGTAATTATTGCTATGACAAAATTAAAATAAACAACCCTGACAATATGACAAACTTTTAAAACATAAAACAACTGTCTTCTGTACTTCATTAGGATACTTAAAGTTGTCATTACCATATCCAGTAAATGCATGTCACTGTTCTTCACGTTTCGACCTGGGCTTAATAACATTCCAAAACATCTGAAAATATTGGGGAAAGAAAAGGAAAAATAAGGTATCAAGAAGAACACAGAAGCCCAGTGAGCAAAAGCCTTTTCATAATAGCTATATAATCTAAATTTTATACTCACAAATAGCTTTGCTTGTTTTTCCTGGAACATAATAAATAAAAACCCAAGATACACCAAAAAATTATATTCACCTCAGAAAAATAAGTTGTCAAAATTCTCAGGTCTTTATTTTACAAATAAAAATAACAAGATCAGAAATTGCCCTAAAAATGCAATTAAATAATTTATTAAAAATTAATAAATTATTAATATAGTATTAAGATATAAATTAGTTCCTAGAAAAATAAAAGATTTTATTTGCCTTATACTTATTCCAAAACTATAGGTAATCATTAATTAACCAGGTAAGTAAAAAGAAAGTACTTTTAAAATAAGAAAAAGATACTGTGCTCTCTCTGTATCAAGGCAAATTAAAAAAAATAAAACTGTATAATACCCTGGCCCTTAAGATTCACGTTGACCATGTAGCATGTTAGCATTATATATTCAGTTCAGAGAAAAACCAATTATATAACCTCATTACTAACTGTTCTATCGAACCGGTGACAATATTATCCAATACAGAATTCATAATTATTACCTACTATCCATGCTTCCTGGTGCTAACATAACTTCAGGAATCCTATCAATACTACTTTATTTGGAAAAAGTTTTCATAAGCTCTAAAATTCAGCTTTTTTTCCCTAAGCTACTAATAGCTCCACTAGATAAGCAAAGCCATGTCCATATCAGTAAAACAATGCACTCAAATTTATATTGCTATTAAATAGGTCTCACAACTCAATAAGCACTGTAACCTGTCCAGAGTGTCATTCTGCCAATGCATACTCACACTTAATAGTTATTTTAACCATAGCAATACTAAAATATAAAAATATGCTATGCAGAATTTTATATAGGAAGTAAAGAATGTAANTAAATAAAATATAAACTTTTTAAAATTTCAAAATAGTGCCAGGAGTTGGATAGATAGCTCAGGAGTATGGAGGTTGTCTGGCATACATAAGGCCTTGGGTTTGATCCCTAACAACATTTAAGAAATAAAGTATTGGTTTTTATACCGGCTGCTTAATTTGCTCCTTCCTGTTATGCAAAGGCTTGCTTTCCTAGCAGCACACTTCTACACAATTATGACTCCAATAAGTAGTGATTATACTTGCTGCAAGTACAGGGAATGCCTTGCTCAAGGCTTCCTTTTGGTGTCCAGCAAAGCCCATGCCTATAGCCAACGTAAAGCTTATAAACTCAGAAAATAATTTTCCAAACACATTCTTTTTTTTTTTAAGATTTATTTATTTATTATGTATACAGTGTTCTGCCTGCAGGCCAGAAGAGGGCACCAGATCTCATTACGGATAGTTGGGAGCCACCATGTGGTTGCTGGGAATTGAACTCAGGACCTCTGGAAGAACAGTCAGTGCTCTTAACCTCTGAGCCATCTCTCCAGCCCCCACCAAATACATTCTTGTACCACGGGAAACAAAGTAAAAAACAATTTGTTCTAATATTCAAAATTTTAAATTATGCTATCTCCTTTAAATTTAATTATATGATGTTGTATTAATTCTTCTACAGTTACCTTATCTCTTGCTAATAATAATTACTAATGTAATTGTTGTTCATATGTACAGTTTGTGTTCGAAAGTCAATCAGGGTGGGTTTATCTCATACTCTCCAGCCTGCTCTGCTCTTTCCAGCATCTCCTTGGGTTCTTTAAGAACGAGCTACTAGATTTTTAAGTTTTTTTTTTTTTTTNTTTTTTGGTTACAAACATGAAAGTACTGTAAATTTTTTTAAAAATCTATTTCTCAAGGCTCCTGACTAAACCAATACCAACAGATTTTAATATATCCTCTCTTCTTTTGACTGTTTTGGAAAATATAAAGTATCACACTCTTACTTCTCAGTCATTTGGACATAAACAGCAAAACTATAATTTTTACATTATCTTAGCATAATAACCCTATATTACAGTTTTACATAATAATTCTGTATTACAGTTTGTAACAAAAAGAGCCTTGAAAGTTCAGATTTCCTTTAAATAGTAATACCCATCACCTCAGTTTAGTGATCTTTGATGCACTCCTCCTTCCCCACCTTATAAATAAAAAATACTGCCACCAGCCAGCAGTGTGACATTTGAGAAAGCGCCTAACTAACACCCTTGGGCCTCTGCTTTCTTCTCTAGAAAACAAGAGAGGTACAACATAGGAACTTCACTTCCTCCAGCAATAAAACTACATGCTTTTTATCAAACTCTACTAGCCATTTTCAAAATTATATTTCATTAAAACACTAAGACTTCTTAGAAACACCACAAAATACCTATTAGGAGTAAGTCAGGAACTAGGATAGGTATTATTAGTAACATAACACCTAATGTCAATATTAAATGGTTCTTTAGGGATTTCAGAGTATTCAAATTTAACTCCGTGAGCAAGGTANNAAAGGAAACTGCTGTCTCACCTGTATTCTCAATGAGTGCACAGTCCAACAGAGAGAAAAGTAAGTAAACAGGCAATTACTGTCAGATATGGTAAGTTCCATGATGCCAGTATTTATAAAATGGCTGACTGGTTGGTTGGTTTTAAAGATTTATTTTTATTATCAAATTGTGTGTGTGTGTGTGTGTGTGTGTGTGTGTGTGTGTGTGTGTGTGTGTGTAGTGGTTATATGCTCATGGTGGTAGATCCCTTAATGGAGTTACAGGTGGTTGTGAGCAACCTAATGTGGGTGTTGAGAACAAAACTCAGGCTTTCTACAAAAGAAGTATGCTCTTAACTGCCAGCCAGCTCTACAATGCTTGCATGCTCACTTGCTTGCTTGTTTTTGAGACAGGGTCTCTGTATTCCAGGCTGACTCAGAACCACCTCACAAGTACTGGGTTACAGATCTGTGCCACCATGACCAGTTTATATTGGTGCTGGAGCTAGAACTCAGGACTTCATGCATAGGCTAGGCAAGTATTCTAACAGTGGAGCTGCATTCCCAGCCCATTACAAAATGTCAATAAAGCCAAGAGCAGACACCCATGCATTACTTTAATAATGCCAAAAGATAGACCAAAATTTGATGTCAAATATCCTGAGAATGAAATGTTAACCCATTAACAATAATTATAATCACTATAGTAGCAGCCATATATTGCCAGATATACTATACTACTGTTTTTATACTTCCAAACTGACTTCATATACCTAAATAATAAAATTAATTTTCAGAAAGAAGTGATTTGTCCAAAATCAGACAACTGTAACCTTGAGTTACAGGATTAGGAGTTAATCTTGTATCTCCCACCTCAAAACTCTATGGTCTTTGATTCATAGTCAGCCCCCGGCTGGGTGATCACTAGAAAAGACTATAAATTCCCTTTTACAAGTTCCTGAAAATAGGATAGTTTTGCAACTATCATATTGTTTTAGGCTCTTTAGTTTCATACAAACTCAGATTGTGATTTTTATGAAAAATTTAGTTGCAGTCTTATTCCCCTGAAAAATATGACTGACATATTTTTATTGTAGATATGCTTACTCCTTCTGTCATGTCATGTTGTCTCCTCCCTCCCCTCTCCTTTCAGTAATTCCAGGTCCCTGCTGTGTATCCCAAGTTAGCCTCAAACTCATAATCCATTGCCCCAACCTTGAACCTTATCAAGGCACAAAAATTAAAAGCCTCATTTTCCACATTTCCAAATATAAATATTACCTGTGCGTGTTATATTAATAATGTAAGGGTGACATGAAAACCACTTATAGTGAAAGTGAACTGTAAAACCATAACATAGTTCAAATTATAAATTACTTTTACAATTACCATTAAGAAAAGGATCCATCTTCCATAATACTTAGAATTTTTACTTAAAATATGACTTTCATCAGCTTTATCATTGAGTTATTATCTATAACAAAGACCAAAATTCATCATTTCTAGTATTGCTTTAGCATTAATTACAGGAAATGTGGAAAAATTAAATCTTGCATTAATATCTTGCAACAAGAAATTTCGTAAGGAAAGAGGGTGTTCATGCAAATAATTGAGGCACATTAGTCACTTCTGTCAATTCTGCAACTGACATCAAAATTCAAGCTTGTACATGCCAACAAAGGACCAGCCAGTCTCACAAGGAGGCCTTTAGGAATAGCAATTTCAGGCAAGATAACTAATTCTTTTCTACATAAACCTATTTTGATATTTATATTTTAAATATATTTAAGTAAATAAATTAATACAAAGCAATATCTTTGTATGACATAATATAGATTCATAGAAGCACAATTCCATTTAAAACAACTAAACCAAGATATATGAAGTTTTCAACAGTTACCATAAAACAACTGCTTATACTCTATTAGTCATCTAAATATAAACCTTAAAGAGAACAGGAAAATATTATTTAGATAAGTAATATCAAAAAAGATAATAAGTTTAAAATACACTGAAAATAAAAAAATCAATATCTAAAGCACAGAAAGTAGGAAAATAATTAGAAAAATAACATGAGAAAAAGATAAGTTTAAAATACACTAAAAATAGAAAAATAAATATCTAAAGAACAAATGTAAGCTTTTCACTTACAAGACAGATTGACAGGTACCAGAAAGATAGATCAGGGGATAAAGGAACTAGTGGTCAAGCTTGACAACCTGAACCTGACTGAGTTCAATCCCCAGCTCCCAAATGATGAAAGGAGAAAACCAACTCCTACAAGATTTCATATCTGAACCTCAAAGGGGCACCTTGANTGTGGTGGTTTGAATAAAATATGCTCCATAAGTCTGGGGCATTTGAATACTTGGCCCCAGTTGCTGAAACTCTTTGGGGAGGGTCAGGAGGTATGGCTTTATCAGAGGAGTTTGTCACTGGGGACACAAGCTTTGAGATTTCAAAAGACTCCTGCCATTCCCAGTGAGCTCTCTGCCTTCTACTTGAGGTTGGAGATGTGAACTCTCACCTGCCTTCACTCCACCATCATGCATTCTAACCCTCCAGAACCATTGCCCAATTAAACATTTTCTTTTATAAGTTTCCTTAGTCACAGTGTTTTATCTCAGCAATAGAGAAGTAACTAATACATTGGTGTACACACACAAGCACAACTTAAAATTTTATAATTACTTAAAGATTCACCTAACTTTGTTAAGCAGTTGTCTTAAAGCCCTACTAAATTAAAATAATATTATTAAGTTTTCCTTCTTCCCTTCAAGGTTCCAAAAATCTTTGTAATTTTTTTTTCTTTTCCAATGCTTCCATTAAGGTGGCTGAAGAGATGGTTCAGCAATTAAGAGCACTTGCTGCTCCTTCCAGGCAACCTGAGCTCAGTTCCCAGCACCCACTTCAGATGGCTCACAATCACCTGTAACTCCCCAAGGTACTGGCATACACATGACATACACTCACTCACACAGACACATGGACATACACATAAAGTAAATCCTTTTTAAATGCTTCCATTAAAAATAAAGATAAAATGTTATCAACTAGATAATATTTTATTAGTAAAATAAAAATTTTACTCTTACTATAAGTATATAAACTTATCCCTAAATTTATCTGCCTAAAAAGGCCCCAAGGACATCCAATGGAAAGGCTTTGGAAAGAAGAGCAAGATGCTCTCATTCAGTTCCTCACTGTGCTGCCTCATATTAGCAAGCTATATTTCTTACAAAAGTAAAAAATACCATGCTATAGCTCCCTATCCATCTCCCAAAAATAACCCTTCATAGTTCTTGCTTTGGTATGAAAAAGTCTGTACATGAGACACCTGGAATGAAATAAACACANAGTTTAAAAAATATCACATGGTAGTCATTATCTTATCAGTTACTATCTTATCATGGCAGGGCTACCTAAAGTGATTATTTGTGTTTTGTTGGTTTCTTTGTTTTGCTTCCAAACTTGATCTGTGGGACTAACTAATGTCATTAGAAACTAGTTCAATTAAACTGTCAATTGAGATCGAATAAGGGGATAGAGCACATAATAATTTGAACAGGAAAGTTTAACTATAAAGAAATACTTAGGGGGCTGGAGAGATGGCTCAGCAGTTAAGAGCACANACTGTTTTTCCAGCGCACCCAAGTTTGACTCCCACCATCCATCCATAACCACCTGGAATGCCAGCTCCAGGAGAAACCAACTTCTCTAGCCTCTGCAGGGAGCTACACTCATATGCACATACCTACACACAGACACAACATACAGAAATAATTTTAAATGATTTAAAAATTAAAAAGAATCTTTTACTGTAATAGGAGGATAATTATAAAGAAAGGGAAAGTATCCCAAGTAAGAGCAAACTTGGAAAGGATGGGGAATATCTTTTCCCTGACATTTCCTATAAAGGCAGAAGTAATCGCAGCCCTTTGGATAGCAAAGTTTCTGGACCTCCAGGCAAAGTCAGTAAGCAGGCAGCTAAGTGTGGCAGGCAGAGAGCAAAGAAAATCAAAACTCCTGACACCAACACATAAGCAAGGTGGTACAGAACCTGGAGCACACTATGTCTATATTGAGAGGTTTGCATGGGTGCCTCACTGTGCCAAAACCAAAGGTATGAGACCATGGAGAGACTATATGTATGTGCAGTTAGCATACTACATCATTTCCAGATTTGTGGGAAAAACAAGAAAAGTAAACATAGCACATCAGAAGGCAAAACACCTTCTTCCTGAAGTGTCCCTTCGGCACCCTCTACTGTCACTGTTGAATATTGTGTTTCTTGGAAATGGAGAACTCTCCAAAGCTCCATGGATCAGGTATGAGAGATTTGGAGACAAAAACTGACATACAGAATATTATAAATATTCCACAGTTTATACAAATATTTTAAATAATAAATTGTGAAGTTTGTACTATAACATAGAAGCATATTATTTACCAAAAAAAATTACTAAAAGAGCACCAAAGAGGTCTGAGGTCTGTAATTTTATTNATGTCAATTTCTTACTTTTGATACTGAACTATAGCTGTGTAAGAGGGTTACCACTGGGGAAAACTGAATATGTGTATATGAAACCTCTCTGTAATACTGATACANTTTCTTCTGAGTCTACAGTTTTTCAAACTAAGAATTTCTTTTAATTAACTCTACCACGCAGGGGAGCACATACCTTTAATCCCAGCAGTCATAAGGCAGAGGCAGATGGATCTCTGTCAGTTCAAGGCCAATCTGGTCTACATATAAACTCCTAGCCAACCAGAACACATAGTAAGTCTTTTTCAAATGGCATCCAAAACAAACAAATAAATCAACAACAACAACAACAACACAATGAACTCTAAGATATCAATCAACATATAAGAATACATTACAGGAAATGTATGTTTTCCTTACTTATATGGTGTGTTAGTTGGTTTTTGTCAATTTGACTCAAACCTAGAAATTTCTGGGAAGATTACCTGAGAAAATGGTTCCATCAAATCACCCTGTAGGCAAGGGACATTTCACTGATTAATAGCTGATGGAGTGTTGCCCAGGCCTCCTTGGGTAGTGCCACTACTGGGCAGGTGGTCCTGGGTTGTCTGAGAAAGGAACTGAGCAAGCGAAGGAAGCAAGCCAATAAGCAGCACTCATCTGTGGCTTCTGCTTCAGTTCCTCTCTCCAGGTTCCTGCCTTGAGTTCCTCCCTTCTCTCAATGAACTGTGACCTGGGATATGTAAACCAAATAAACCCTTTCCTCTCCAACCTGCTTTTGGTCAATGTGGGTTGTTTTGGTTTGGTTTGGTTTTTGGTTTTTCAAGACAGGGTTTCTCTATGTAACAGTCCAAGCTATCCTGGAACTCACTTTGTAGAGCAGGCTGTAGGACGAATTTCTAAATGGTCTTGTTAAATAAAAACACAGGGCCAGAAATAGGGTGAAAATCTGACAGAAATCAGAAGGACAAGGTCAGCTGCTAGTCTTACAAAATTAGCACACGCCCTTAATCCTATCACTTAGCAAGCAAGGGTCTGTCTGGATCTCTGTGAGTTCCAGCTCACACTATGAACAGTNAAGCGCAGAGACACACGCCTTTAATCCTAGCATCAACCATAGAATTCTGGAGTCTATACAGACAGACAGGAAGTGACAGAGATGGGCGATAGGAGGAAGTGATGTAGCTAGGCTGAAAGAGTCAATGGGAGAACAGAACAGAAAGGGATATAGGCGTGGAAATATAGGAAGTCTCGCTCTTTTGGAAGCTGCGGCATTGTTAAGGTGAGGCTGGCGGCTGTTCCTAATTCCTCTGATCCTCAGATAAATTTTATTGGGTGACATAGATAAAATACCACCACAGAAGGCTAGCCTTGAACTCATATAGATCCACCGGCCTCTGCCTCCCGAGTGCTGGGGTTAAAGGCATGCACCACCATTCCCAGCTGGTCATGGTGTTTTATAACAGCAATAGAAACCTTAAGTACTATATATGGAAAAGTATTCCTTAAAATAAAATCCTGAAGAGTAACCATATTACTATCACATAGTTAGTGCTTACTCCATGGTGCCACCTCCTTCAAAAGATACAGTATCACAATTAGGAAAATTCTAGTCCAAAAGCTGAGAGATAAACAGGAGTTTCCAATAATCTACCACACAAATTACTTGATAATGCCAACTGCTCTCTACCAATTATCATTTGAAATCACTGTGAAAGAACATTGAAAGTATTTTTGTGCAAACAATATTCTATCTTCTAAAACAGGAAGAAAAGGAAAAAAAAACAGGATTTAAATCATGCTGCCTTGAATAAAACCACAGAGGACAAATAAGTTTACAGAACTGCACTTAAAATATTATGCAGAGTATGGATTATCCCTTTAATTTTTTTTCAATTATTAGGATGTCTAAAATACTTGATTTGCTAAAAGTGTTTATGAATATATAAGTTTACATAAGAAAATAAAACATGCTATGAAATTAAAATCTAGGCAATTTCAAGTCAGTGACTTGAGTTTCTTTCTAAATAAAACTATAATGACTTGCAATATCTAAGGTAAAAACAAGTANGCAGAAAATCCAGTAAAAGACCTAACATCAACTTAGCAGAAGGGGAGACTGTTTTGTTGGTTTTTTGGTGCTAAAGATCAAACCTAGGAACTTGGTAGTGAGGTCTTCTCCCATGGAGATACATCCCTAAGCACCCTAACATCAAATTAGCTAAGGCAAAGAAATAATAGTTCAAATTCAACCATCCACTGACTTTAGTAATATCAAACCATAGAAAACTATTCCATTAAAAGAAAAATTCACAGGTAATTCTTTTTTTAGTACTCAATGACTAAGAATCTTTTACTCAAAAAAAGGACACCGTCAATAGGACAAAATGACAGCCTACAGAATGAGAAAAGATCTTCGCCAACCCCACATTCAACAGAGGGCTGATCTCAAAAATATATAAAGAACTCAAGAAACTAGAAATCAAAAAACAAATAATCCAATTTAAAAATGGGGTACTGATCTAAACAGAGAATTTTCAACAGAAGAATCTCAAATGGCCGAAAAACACTTAAAGAAGTGTTCAGCATTAATAGTCATCAGGGAAATGCAAATCAAAACAACTCTGAGACTCCTTCCACCTTATACCTCTCAGAATGGCTAAGATCAAAAACACAAGTGACAGCTCATACTGGAGAGGATGTGGAGCAAGGGAACACTCCTCCATTGCTGGTGGGAGTACAAACTTGTACAGCCACTTTGGAAGTCAATGTGGTGGTTCCTCAGAAAACTGGGAATCAATCTACCTCAAAGGATATTCAATCATACCACAAGGACACTTGGTTAACTATGCTCATAGCAGCTTTATTTGTAATAGCCACAATCTGGAAACAACCTAGATATCCCTCTACTGAGGNATGGATACAGAAAATGTGGTACATTTACACAATGGAGTATTTATTACTCAACTGTTAAAAACAAGGATACAAGGAAATTTGAAGGCAAATGGATGGAACTAGAAAAAAATCATTCTGAGTGAGGTAACTCAGACCAAGAAAGACAAACATGGTATGTACTCACTCATAAGTGGATATTAGCTGTAAAGTGAAGGATAACTATGCTACAATTCACAACCCAAAGAGACTAGGGAATAAGGAGGGCTCATGGGGGGAACACTTGGATCTCCCTGGGAAGGGGAAATAGATTTCATAGGTGGACTGAGANTGGGTGGAGATGGGAACATGAGCGATCAGAATGAACAGGGGAATGTAGGGGAAGAGTACTGAAAGAGATTACTAAAAAGGGAGGGCATTTCAGGGTCAGGTAAAAGCCTGGCACAAGGGAAATCTCCCAGGAATCTCCCAGGATGACCCCAGCTAAGATACCAAGCAATAGCAGACATGCAGCCTAAAGTGGTCATCTCCTGTGACCAGATTGGTACATAGCCAAACTGTCATCAGAGAGGTGTCATCCAGCAACTGATGGAAATAGATGCAGACGCACAGTCAAACATTAGGTGGAGCTCAGGGAATCCTGCAGAAGGGGCAGAGAAAGGATTGTAGGAGCCAGAGGGGTCAAGGGCATCACAAGAAAACTCACAGAATCAACTAGCCTGGAATCACAGTAGCTCACAGAGACTGAATCAACAACCAGGGAGCCTGCATGGGACTGACATAGGCTCTCTGCATGTATGTTACAGTTGTNTAGCCTGGTCTTCTTGGGGGACTCCTAACAGTGGGAACAGGGGTTGTTTCTGACTCTTTTACTGACTTTTGGGACCCTACTCCTCATACTGGGTCTCCTTGCCCAGCCTTAATACATGGGGAGCCTTAAGTCTTACTGTAACTTTATATGCCATGTTTTGTTGATACTCTTGGAAGACCTGCTCTTTCCTAAACAGAAATGGAGAAGGAGTGGATTGGGGAGTGGGAACAGGCGGAGTTGGGGAGAGGGACTGGAAGGAGGGGGAGGGGAATTGCAGCAGGAATGTAAAATAATAAATAAATGTACTGAAAAATATAAAACTGCCAAAGAAGAAGAGGAGGAGGAGGAAATAACATAAGGAAAGGTACCTGTCAATTACTCAGGCTACAGGGTATGACACTTATCACTTCTCCTTCTGATTATATATCTTTCCTCAAGCCATACAGCACAAATTAAGCACTGAAGCAGAAGATATTATGGAAACATCTCTGAATTATTCTGCTAATGCTCAAAGTGTTTGGGTCTTAATTGTTACTCTCTGTCATCTATTATGATCAGTGCCTTCCAATAATGATGCTGTAGTACTTTCCTTCTTCCTCCAGATGCATAGCTGCACATCCAATACAGGAGTGTCAGAGAGGGCTAGACTGCAACAGTAAGAGTGGGTAACCAGATGAAATTCAGAATATAAGATATTAAAATAATAAGAGAAACATACTCTATAGCCACACAGCTCTGTAGGAAGGGAAGAAACTCCCCACCCAGTGCTGCTTTAAGGGGATAGAGTCTATACCATCAATATTCACAAGAACAGAATCAAGTATCCTGCAAACATACAAAATAAACTAAAGACCAGGGTTCTGCATAGCAAGCTGGTACTAGAGGTCTCCATCCCAAACATTCTCATATTGTACTGTAACTGGCAGACATCTTAAGAAGGATCCTACTGTCTGAGCTTCCAACTTTGGAGATCAGAATCTCCTACGTTCTATCCTCGGGTAACAAAGGCTTTTCCATACTAGTTCAGTGAGCAATTTCAAGGAGAGACAGCCTCAGCCTAGAGGAAAAACTGATACAAATATACTGAAATTTTTATGCAGTAGAAAGAGTGATTGGAAATTCAGAGGCAAGTGAAGAGCACTACTACCTAAAATTGGACTTTTGGAGTCTTCACTTCTCTCTCAATCAGGACTTGCACAGCCAAATCAGCGTAAAATCCCAACCAAGCTGCTCAGGGGCCACCTGCTTCCTGCAATTCCTTGGTGTGACCTGGAATCTAAAATACCCCACCTTTACACTTGTGAAGACCCAGCTAGGAAAATCCCTCCTGAACCTTGTCTCTGAAGTAGCAGCCATGACATTTATTTCCAATGTGGACTGTAGACACTGCTACAAGATCCCTGACTTACGTATGTCTGAGTATAGGGACCTAANGGATCCCGATGGAGTCCCAACTCTATAAAGGGAAGAACCAGAGATCACAGTTGCAATAAACCTCTACATATACTGGAAAGGGTCTAGGGAAAGTCTCNTAACACCCCTTAACCTTGGCGTAGCAGCTGGTTACTCAACCTTGCTCCTAGTAAATATGAAGAACCTATCCATGTTCTGCAATTCTAGGAATCTAGTTCATAAAAATGGAAACAATGAACATTCTATCAAATGCACAAGTGACAACATAAGAACAGAAGAAATAAGAAAGAAAACATGGCACCTATAATGGAAAACAATAATTACACAGGAATAGACCCTAATTTAAAAGAAATTTGAAATGAATGAAAAACAATGCTCCCAAAGAAACTCAGTGAGATGCGAGAGAATTTAGACAAATAACACAAAGAAATTAGAAAGGTACTGGAGGATATGAGTAAGAAACTCGCAACACAGAAACTACCTTTAAAAATCAGAAATGTTGGAATTTGAGAACTCAACAATAAAATAAAAAATTAATAGAAAACTTCCATAGCAGATCAAACCAAAAGGAAGACAGTTGAGAAAGCGAGGAAGAGAGGCAGGNCACATGGCAAAATAGCAAATCAAAACTATGTTTCTTTATACTCAGTGCATTTTGGTGTCAGATGGAGAAATATGTAAAAAAAAAGAAAAAACCTACAAAATTAATGCAACACTGCCAGATCATAAATCATAAATATGGATTCTGGTGATTCCAGAAGATGAATAAAAGGGAAAGGGTAATAAAAAGGTTTCACAAAATAATGGATAAAAATTTCCAAATCATCAAATTTAGACATAAACATCCAAGAAGTACAAATAACTTCTGCCAAATAGAAATATAGAGCTTCATAAAGACATATACTATATTCAAATATCAAAGTTACAATCCTAAAAACAAAAGAAGAATATCAAGTTACATGTAATGGAAGGTCCATCTTATTTAATGCATATTTCTTAAAAGAAGCACAAGTCAGGGAGTTGGGGATTTAGCTCAGTGGTAGAGAGCTTGCTTAACAAGGGCAAGGCCCTGGGTTCGGACCTCAGCTCTAGAAAAAAAAAGAAAGAAAAGAAAAGAAACACAAGTCAGAAGACAGAAAGATAAAGTCAAACTACATAAAGAAAAAAAATACTACACCAAACAAAATTATCTTTAAAACTAAAGGAAATACTTAGACAAGCAAAAATAGAAGGAATTTATCACTACCAGACCAGCATTATAAGAAATACTTTAGGGAGTCCAACACTAGAAACTAAATGATGGTGAATAATATCATTCAANCCAACAAATGCACAAAATTCACTAGAACAACAGATGCATCTGAGAAAGGAAAGTAATAAATGGGTATCAGAAAACTACCTAATCACAAAGAAATACTAAAAGAAAGGGAAGGAACAAAATTTTATAAAACAAGCAGAATGTTACCAACATGACAGAAAGTTCTTACTTATGACAACATAGAATAAGAGTAGATTAAATCCACCAACCAAAAGACATAGACTGAATGAATTTTTAAAAAGGAGAAAAAAAACCACTGAACTACAAGCTGCCTACCAGCTGNAGGTAAAGGTAAGCATAGACTAAGAGTAAAGAGCTAGAAAAAGTCGTGTTAATGAAAACAGAAAAAATGAGCGGGAATAGCCACAATATCAGATAAACATTAAGGAAATGTGAAGAGATAATGAAGCTCATTATTTGTTAATAAAAGGGACAGTTCAACAAGATGCAACAAGTATAAACTCATATTTTCCAAACATGAAAATCTTCTAAATGCATAAAGCAAGAACTATTAAATATAAAGGGAGAAAGATACTCAAGTATAACATATGTGCCACACTTCAGCTCCCACTTTTCTACATGGTCAGATGATCTAAACAGAAAGTCAACAAGCAAACATGTAAATTGCATCACATACAAGACAAATAGACTTAATGAATATATATGAAAACATTTCATGCAATAACTGCTGAATATACATTTTTTTTTCAGCACATGGAACATTCTCCTGGACTCACCACATATCAGGTCACCAAATAAGTCTCAATAAATTTTTAAAAATTTAAAATATATGACAATTGTCCCAGACAATTAATTAAAATTATAAATCCCCAAGTACAGAAGTTATACAACTCAAAATGGACCAAGGGCCTTAATGTAAGATTTGAAAGTTTGAAACTTATACTGAAAAAAACATAGAAACCAAGTGAAAATATAGACATACATCTGGGCACAGGGAACATGCCTATAATCCCAGCATTCAGAAGGCTAAGACAAGAGTGTTGCAGTGAGTTTAAGGCTATCCTTGTCTACATAATGAGTTCCAAGCTAGGCAGCACTACAGAAAGTGAAATAATGTGTTCCAAAGATACACACAAAAAAGTGATATAGGTAGAGGCAAAAATTTCTCGAATATGACTCTAACAGCCGACATCTAACAGCATGGATTATATATGAGACTACATCAAAATTAAATTTAGCCGGGCAGTGGTGGCACACGCCTTTAATCCCAGCACTAGGGAGGCAGAGGCAGGCAGATCTTTGTGAGTTTGAGGCCAGCCTGGTCTACACAGTGAATTCCAGGACAGGCTCCAAGGCTATACAGAGAAACTCTGTCTCGAAAAAAACAAATTTAAAAGGTTTCTGGATAGCAAAGGAAATAATTACTAGCATAAAAAGACTGCCTACAAGTTGTAAGAAAACTTTTGCCAGATGTTTGTCTGCCAGGAAAAATATACAGAATATATAAACAACACCAAAAGAAAAAAAAATCAAGCATCCAAAATTGAAAAGTAACCCAATCAATAAGTTGGAAAATGAACTAAGCAGTGCAAATAACCAATAATTACATGAAAAAAAAATGAGCAACATACTTAGCTATTATGGAAATGTAAATCAACAATAAACTGAGATTCCATCTCACTCCAGCCAGATGGTTATTATGAAGAAATCAAATAACAAATGCTAGGAAGAATGCAGAGGGAGAAATAACTCTCAGATTCTGTTGTGGGAATTCAAATTAGTACAGCCACTATGCAAATCAATGCGGAGACTACTCAAAATACTAAAAATAAAACTACCATCTGATTCAAATATACCACTCCTGAGTATATACAGAAAAAAAAAAACCAAATCAACACACAATAGTGATACCTGCACATTCAAGTCTATTATTCATTATAACCAATTATATAATCAGCCTATGTGTCCACTGACAGATAAATGAATGACGAAAATAAAGGGGCTAGAGCAATGGCTCAGTGGTTAAGAGCACTAGGCTGCTCTTCCGGAGGACCTGGGTTCAATTCCCAGCACCCACATGGCAGCTCACAACTGTCTCTAACTCCAGTTCCAGGAGGTCCAACACCTTCATACAGATATATGCAGGCAAAACACCAATGCACATCAAATAAATAATTAATGATTTTTTAAATTAAGTTATTAAAAAAATTTAAAGAGAAAATATGGCACATATATATAATATAGTTTTATTCAAACACAATGATAAATGAAAGTGTGCCATACAGAAAAATAACAGATGTTATAGTAAGTGAATAAGCCAGAGTCAGAAAGACAAATACGGAGGTTGGCAAGTTGGCTCCGTGAGTAAGGGTGCTTGCCACACAAACCTAACAATGTGAGTTCAATCCCTGGAACCTATATAGTACAATGGACCCCCACAGGTTGTCCTCTGACCTCCACACATGCACTGTGGCAAGGCACAGATAATTAATAAAATATAACAAAAAATACAAATATAGCATATTCTCACATGTAGACTATAAACTGAAAGTAAGAAGAAGAAATCAAAGTAACAGAGAACTATCTGAAACCAGAGGGAAAGGAGGGCAGGGAGATTAAGACTGGATAAAGGGGCTGTGAAATAAAAGTATTTTTTAAAACACACTACAAATGTATTTCTAAACCAAGCAAGATGGGAATCTTATTATTTTGTACACTTAATATATGCTAGTAATGACTATAACAAATGCTAATGAGGATGTAGGCACATAGGAACTCTTACATTTATTTAAATATGTATAATTGCCTACTATATATAGACATATAACATATATATTAATTAGTGCAGTTGTTATAGAACTACCATATGATCTCAAATTCCATCACTGGAGATATATGAGAGAAGGCTTCAAAGAGTATGAATGAATAGCCAAAGGAGATTAAATCTTTATAGTAAAAATGCTCTCACCTCCATATTATTATAACACTATTCACAATAGCCAAAAATAAGGAACTAACCAACCCAGATGCCCTTCAGTGAATGAGTGAAGAAAATGTGGCATATTTACACATGGAATATTACTCTACCATTAAAAATGAAATACGAAGGCTGGGAAAATAACTCAATTGGTAAAATATTTTCTATGCAGGAATAAAGACCTGTGTTCAACCCCAAGAACCCACCTTAAACATGCATGCATACGTGTGTGTGTGTGTGTGTGTGTGTGTGTGTGTATGTGAAGCATGGTTGCTCAAACATGTAATCCCAGAGTTAGGGAATAGAGACAGGCAAATGTCTTGTAGCAGACCAGTGAAAGACCCCATATTAAAAAAAAGAAAGAGCCGGGCGGTGGTGGCGCACGCCTTTAATCCCAGCACTCGGGAGGCAGAGGCAGGCGGATCTCTGTGAGTTCGAGGCCAGCCTGGGCTACCGAGTGAGTTCCAGGACAGCCAGAGCTACACAGAGAAACTCTGTCTCGAAAAACAAAAAAATAAAATAAATTTTTTGTTTTAAAGGCATCAAAGGTAGGCATGGTAGCACATGCCTATAATTCCAATATTTGGGAGGTGGAGGCAGGAGGATCAGGAGTTTGATGTTAACCTGAACTACAAGACATCCTGTCTTAAAAGCTGAAAAGTGGTAGGGTATGGTGGTCCAGCTGCCGTTCTCCTCAAGGTGGATGGAGACCAAATGCAGACCCAGTCTCGACCACCCAAGAGAGCACACAACCCTTTTCCCTCTCCTCTTAAGAGGTCACAAATACAGATAAGACCACGCCCTGGGGCTTGTTACCTCAAAGCCATTGGCTGAATGGAACAAATTCCCATAACACTGAAGGGCTGGAGAGGAGGCTCAATGGTTAAGAGCACTGGCTGCTCTTCCAGAAGATTAAGGTTCAATTCCCAGCACCCACATGGCAGCTCACAACTCCAGTCCCAGGATATCCAATGCCCTCTTTTGGCCTCTGAAGGAGCAGATATGGGCATGGTACACAGACATATGTGCAGACAAAACACTCATGCACATAAAAATAATAAATGAATAATTTCTAGAAATAAAATAAGGTAGACTTCTGGAGAGATGGCACAGCAGGTCAAGGAGCTCGCCATGCAAGCCTGGGGTATTAGTGACTTTTCTATAGCTATGATAAAACACCATAAGCACCGCAACTTACACAAGAGTTTTGTTTGGGGTTTATGGTTCCAGACGGTTAGAGTCAGGTGGTGAAGCATAGGCATGGCAGTAGGGGCAGGAAACTGAGGACTCACTCACCTCTTGAACCACAAGCATAAGGCAGAGAGTACACGCTTGAAATGGCAGCAGTCTTTAATAAACTCTCAAAGCCAGCCTCCAGTGACATACTTCCTACAACAAAGCCATACCTCCTAAACTTCCAAAAGAGCACCATCAATTGGGGACCAAGTGTTCAAATGCCAAAGGCTATGGGGGACATCTCATTCAAACCACCACATTCCACTCCCGGGCCTCCATAGTCATATGACCATCTCATAATGTAAAATGCACTTAGTCCAACTTGAAAAGTCCCTATAGTGTTTCATAATCATGACACTACTCAAAACTCCAAGATCTAAAGCTTCTTCTGAAACTCCAAGCACTCTCTTAAATGTAACTCCCTGTAAAATCAAAAACAAATTATGTAGTTCCAACATATAATGTCACAGAATATGCATGACCATTCCAAAAAGGAGGAATGGTAACACAGTGAGGAAATACTGAATTGAAGACAGATGGAAAGACAGCAGGGCAAACATCCAATCCTCTAGTTCCATGTCAAAGAGCTCAAATGGCTCTGCCCCTCCAGCTTTGCTGCCTACAATGTACATCTCTCCCTTGGACTAGTTTCACTGCCTCTATTCAGTTCTCCTCAGCAGATATCCCACAGATTTGGCATCTCCAACATCTTGAAGTCTCCAATAGAACACAGGCTTCACTTCCACAGATTCACACAAGGGCTTCTGGGACCTCTTGCCCTCTCAGTAAGCTTTATTCAAGGACTCCCCTGCTACACACTGCCTAGCTCAGCAGTTCTCTGAAGATTCCACAGCCCCTTGTCTTTCATGACTTGAAAGACAGCACCACATNGATAACACTGCCAACTTCTGCTACCAGCTTGGATTGGACCCTAGCCCCCTTCAGTCACATTAGCAACAGGGGGGTTTGTTTTTTTAGTTTGTTTCAAAACAGGGTTTCTCTGAGTAGCCCTGGCTGTCCTGGAACTCACTCTGTAGACCAGGCAGCAGCAATTCTTGATTACAGTTGCTTTCCAGGAGCTGAAAACACCTCATGCTCTTTTTCTCAAGTTGGAAGCTTCCCTGGATTGGATCTTTCCCTGAGGAAACCCCTCCCTTAATTCCATTGAAGATCTGGCCTCTTCTTTTTGGCACTAATCTTAACAATTGCAGCCCTTCTTCCAGTGCAAGCTCTGGATGTAACATTAAGTTTGCCAGTGCTCCTCTCCTCTCCAAACTGTACAATTTTTATTACTTTCTGCCCTGCTTACTTTTTTTCATTATAGACTTATGTAAGTGATTATTAATATATGTATGACAATCAATATTAAGCTGTTTTGAAGTCTCCTCTGCCAATGAAATTAATGCAAAACTCTTCAATTTAGCCTCAGGCAGATTCTTAGGACAAAAGAAAAAAGCAACCACATTCTTTGCCAAAATATCACAATAATGGTCTCTAGCCCAGTTACTAGTATCGTTCCCCTCTTAAACCTCCTGAGCTGAATCTGGACAGTCCATACAGCTCTCAACTACTGTCTTTCAGGCTTCTATTAGAATGACCCATTAAGCTTGTCTTACAGAGTTCAATTGTGTTTTGAGTCTAAAGTTTCAAAATCTTCTACATTCCTCAAAAAAAAAAAATTTAAAAATCAGTGAGGTCTGTCTCAGCAGTAGCCCACTCTCTGATAACAACTTCTGTATTATTTACTTTTTTGCCTCTATGATGAAACACCATGACCAAGCAACTTAAAGAACAAAGAGTTTATTTGGTCTTACAGTTCTAGAGGGTTAGAGTCTGGGATGATGGAGTGAAAGCCTTGTAGCAGTAGAAGGAAGCTGTGAGCTCAGATCTTGAACCAGAATCACAAAGCAGAGAGACAACTTGAAACCACAGCAGTTTTTAAACTTCCAAAGCCAGCCTCCAGTGATATACTTCCTCCAACAACAACAACCTCCTAAATGTCCCAAACAGCACCATCAACTGAGAATCAAGTGTTCCAACACCTGATATTATTGGGACATCTCATTCAAACCACCACACCTGACAACCTAAAATCTATCCCTGAATGTCCACATAAAGGTGGAAGGGAGAAACCANTTCCAGGAGTGTGCTGTAGCACAAACATTCATACATACAGACACAGAACAAGAATTTTAAAAACAAAAATGAGGTAGAGAGTTGTCAAGGAACATCTGGGAAACATACATATACACACACACACACACATGCTGCACACACATATACACAAACATGTACATACAACACATACACACTAGTGTTTACTGCCTGTGTAGGAAAAAGTAGCATTGAAGAACAACACTGAGGGTGACCTGTGGACTCCCCATGCACACATGTGCATCTACACACAAATGAACACAAATGCACATATAAATACACACACAGTAAGATGCAGTCATTTGCATTAATTTGGTAAGGAGACAGCCAGACACAGAAAAAAACAAAATACTACACATTCTTTCATATAAAAAAAAAAAGTCAGCCTGTAGATGTATGCAACAGTAGACATTTAGAGATGGGAAGAGTAAGAGGGGAGACTGACAAGAAGACATTAATAGATCCTTTTAAAAAATAAAAATGCTGAGGAGATATAGGGAAGATGCTGGGTAGAACAAAGGTGGAAGGACATTATGATACAAAATTTATACATGTACAGAAATATCCCAGTATCCTCCATTACATGTACTTTGTCAAAATGGTAAGTTCAATGTTAATTTTAAAAAGTAACTCAGATAAATCCTTCTTCTCTAGCAATGTCAGCTCTTAGTCCAAACTGAATTGTGAGCTTGCAGCAAAGCTAATCATTGTACTCACGCTGCTGAAGCATTAATTCATTCTAGCTAGCACACTAAACAAGAAGATAACCCCGGGAACAGAATGGTGTAATAATATCCTGAATTAAAATCTCTTCCCAAATACTCTTCCACATAGCCTAAAACTACCATCATTAGAATACTTCTTGTTGTTAGGAAATTACAAAGCATCCCATCTACTAACGTATGGAGTATTGTTTGCCTGAATTGTTTCATGCAAAATAAAGAGTAATGCTTAACAAAAAACAACTCTTCAAAAACCAATATAGCCAAAAAATTCTCATTTTTTTGATCATGAAGCATAAACTGAAAATCTAGTGAAAGCATCCAATGGGTGATAATTAATACTATAATGATTATAATATTTTATAATATATTATTTCATATATAATATTGTTATAATAATATATCTTAGTACATTAGTAATAATATTTTTAATGCTAAATACAGTCTTTGAAATCCCCAGGAATGTGAAGAGTCCAGGAAAACATGCCACCATATTTCGACATGTGGTAATACTTAAACCTGAGGAAAGGTCAGCTGATCAAGATCAGAAATGATCATTTCTGGTTTGAAAGCAATGGAAGAGCTTGACCTGATCACTGACGACTGTATTTTAACATGCAGCCCTTCAGTACCTCATATAAGTCAACAATCACCTTGTTTTTCCTGTCTCAGCTGTTACTGATAGTTTTCTGTCCCATAAATCACTTGGCTTTTCTCTCACAGCATGGTAAATTTGAAACCACTCAAAAATTATTTGGGTGCCCCAACATTTATAGTCTTACTTTCAATTTGTTCTGAAATTCACCGAAGATGACCAACTTATTTATCTTCTCATTTCTTTGATTAATTTTAAGCCTAGTATATAATCAAGATCTAACTACATTCCATCCTTAAGACTACAATATTCAGAAACCAGATGGCCTTGGTTAAATCCTGGCTCTAGTTTCTGTCCAGGTGACCTGAGTTAGTAATGTTAAGACNCTGCTCCATCACCTACACAATTGTATAATCATAATAGCATCTTTCTTTCTCCTGTGCTGTCAAAACAATTGAATTGCCCAATGACTATCAAAAACTAAGTACAAACATAACAATTACTGTTTGTGTTCTCTATCTTGTGTCCAATTCTTAAAGCTTTACGTCACATCTAACATGGGTAAGTCAGAAAAGTAAAAAATAGTAGAAATTCTTGAGACATGGAGCAGTTCTCACATCTTTTTTTAAAAATACAGCATTTTATTACATACAGGATTAAATAATGTATTTCATATTTCAATAGGTTTTAGGCAATAAAAAATTTATACACTTTATTTATTTATCTGAATTTGTAAACAAATGTAGAAAAATAGAAACATGAATTATAGTAGTAGACTCAACTCAAAATTATCTGTCTGACCACAGACAAGGCATTAAACCTCCACGCTTCATTTTCCTCAACTGTGAAACAACATAGTAGTACCTACACTCATAGGTCACGGTGCCTAGAACAGTGCTCAGAGGAGAAAGTGTTAATAAGGGTAACTAACTCTAAAACTCTTTGTTTCAAGCACTCTTCTAGGAGCTGAGATAAACATAGTACTTTCTGATAAGGGTTGAGAGAGACAACTGCAGAATATCAATATCAATATATGAAGTATCAATATATAAAATATCAATATATGAAATATCAATATATGAGGTGCCCTTGAGTACAAAGAAATAGATT
>LZPO01107983.1:264220-275870 GCA_001675575.1 Neotoma lepida | reverse complement strand
ACTGAGGAGAGTGAATAAAATTACTTTATGAATGTAACAGGCAAAAGTAACATTCATGAATTGTTTTCTATTCTCTTTTTAAAATGCTTATGTATAAATTTTTAACCAAGTTAGTAAAGAAAATATAATTAGGCACTCAACTATTCCACACATATTCATCAAGGTCAATAATATTCAAACTGACTAAAACTTTAAAAAGTCATAAATGAATGCTAAGTCAAAGAAAATTTAATGAGTAGCAATGTTTGGGGTTTGGGGTTGGCTTTTGGGGGGGTGTTTTTGAGGTTTCTTGTTTGTTTTGTTTTGAGGTCTTAAAATGTCCACTTACAACTGCTACTAGTTAGAACTGGGGAAAGGCAAGTGAAGAAATCAGACATCTTGATTGGAATCAAAATTCCCATGACCAGCAAACATTCCCAGAACAGCTCACTATCAAGTATCTCCACATGCAGTACTTTGTGAAGCACACAGTATCACTCACATACAGTCTGAATCTGATCACAAGGAAGTATTAGGCAAACCCAAAATAAATAATATTATATTAAGAGGGAAGCTCAAGTAAGAAGGCTCAGGGATAGAAGTGTTTGCCACCAAGCCCAATGACTGCCCTGAGTTCAATCCCTGGGTGCCACATGTGGAAGAAGAGATCCAAGTCAAGTTGACCCACACACACTATGACACACTCAAGTACACAAATATACATGTGCATGAGTGCACACATGCATAGACACACACAATAAACAAGTAAATTTGATGATAAAATACTTTAATTTTATAAAACGAGGGGTACCTGGAATATATCTTAGTAGCAAAATTCTTGCTTAGCACACATGGAGCCCTGGGTTGAATTACCAGCACCAAATAGGGAAGGGAAGCCAGGCTTGCTGGCTTAATACCAAATTGGAAGATTATGGCCATAGAATCAGGAGTTTTAGGTCATCCAACACATAGTGAGCTCAAGACCTGCTTTGATTAAAGAGACCCAGCCTCAAAAAGGGATGAGGGAGTAAAGGGGCATATTCTTCAGTTATTTCAACATGTTAAAGATAGTGAAAGGCTGTGCAAATGTCCCAGATTAAAGAAAGCTAAAGACATATGTCAACTCAATGCAACATCTGACCCTGGAATTAATCCCAAACTGGAGAACAGGATGTTACTATGTTAACTGGCAAAATCAGACAACAAATGGTAGATGATATAAGAAGCACTGTATGAATGCTAAATTCATTGATGCTGACAAGCATACTAGGACTATGTATTCTTAAGAAATGCACTATTAAATATTTAGGGATATAAGGCCATGTTATATGTAACTTAGTCCAAGTTTGTCAGAAAAACAATTTGTTCCCTGTGCTTGTGCAAGCGTGTGTGTGTGTGTGTGTGTGTGTGTGTGTGTGTGTACATGGGTACATAGGTAGGAAGAATTAAGTAAGAGAAGAGAGGGAAAAAAAGAAAGGAGGAGGTAAAAAGCAAATGGTTTTCTACCAATATGTAAATCTGACTACAAAGTTTAAATGTTCTCTGTAGTACTTTCTTTTTCATTCTTCTCTAAGTTTGAACTTACTTTCAAATGAAAAGATTAAAACACTGCTGTATCTAATGCTCATCTAAAAAAATTTAATTAAAGGCTGCTACATATAAATTCATATCATATTCTTTTAGGGTTGTAATGTTAAATATTAAAGTACTTTTTATCTTTGGCTATTTTTTTCATCAATTTTAAGACTCATTGCTATACCACAACCAAAGGGTGACAACTATAAGATACTACCAACTGTAAAACACACACAATATCAAAGTTGTTAAATATGAAATCATATGCATTAAAACTGATGAAACACATTTTTATAGCTGGCCAAACTATGTAAACAATTAAAAAAAACATACAAATCCATNTATCAAAATGAGAAATAGACATTTTTCTGTTACCTGAAATTCGTGATAGGCTACAAAGATGGGAATAAAATGGAGCTAAGTACCTTCGAGAGAAAGCTGCAAATAACTGTGGCCAGACACCTCTTCTAAGACTTAGAACAGAGGTGGTTAGAGTACCAAAGCCAGCACCTCAACTTCTCTCTACCTTCATCCCAGTGTAGAGAATGAGAAGGGGAAACTGAGGGAATGGTCCGAGTGTATAGTCTTGATGAACAGAATTTTTTTCTCCTGATCATTTCCAATTTCCCACTCTTTGAGACCATGTTAGAACTTTCATTTCAAGTTTTGCCACGGCAAACCATTTTATTAATATTCATGTTTTAAATATATATCATTGGGGCTGGAGAGATCATTCAGAGTACTTATTGCTCTTATAGAGGACCTGGATTCAGTTCCCAGACTTACGTAGTGTCTCACAACCTCTTTAACTAAAGCTCCAGGAGATCTGATGCTTTCTTCTGGCTTCTTTGAGTACTGCCATATGTGGTGCAAGGACATAAAGGCAGGCACACATTCACATACAAAAAAATGTTTAATATGTATGTTAATATATATATAAATATATATCCATATCCTTGGGACTGGGGAGATAACAATCAGTAAAGTGCTTACAGCACATATATGAGACCTGAGTTTGANCCCCAAAACCAAGGTTAAAAAGCAAATGTGAGGCGGGGGGTGGGGGTGTCTCTAGAGAGATGGCTCAGTGGTTAAGAGTACCAAGTGCTCTTCCAGAGGACCTGGGTTCAATTCCCAGCACCCACATGGCAGCTCACAACTGTCTGTAGCCCCAGTTCCAGGGGATCCAACACCCTTATACAGATATACATGCAAGCAAAACACTAATGCATATGAAATAAAAATAAATCATTTTAAAATTTTTTTNAAAAAAGCAAGTGTGGTAATGTGTACCAGTAATAGAAAGCCTGGGGAGATGGAGAGAGGCAGATCCTTAGGGCTCACTGGTCAGCTATCTCAGCCTAATCAACAAGCCCCAGGCCAATGAGAGACCCTGTCTCAAAGACAAAGGTAGACAGCACCTGAGGAGGAACAACATCTGAGACTGTGTCCTCCACACACATACACATATGCACATGTACACAGACACAGACACAGACACAGACACAGACACACACACACACACACACACATCAAACAAATATATATCCATGGACAGTGATACTCAATACTATAATTTCCCTGAGAATGAAACTCCTATATCCAACTATCAGTCTTTTTTATCACTGTATTACCAGATTGGTTTGGGTTTTTGTTTGTTTCTTTTTGTTTTTGTTTTTTTTTTTGTGGGCTTTTTTTGAGGGGAGAGTTGTTTTATTTTTTGTTTGTTTTTTGTTTTTGTTTTGTTGTGGGATTTTGGGGGAGTGTTTTTTGTTTTGTTTTGTTTGTTTTGGTTGGTTGGTCGGTTGGTTGGTTGGTTGTTTTTTTCAAAACAGGGTTTCTCTGTGTAGCCTTGGCTGTCCTGGAACTCACTTTGTAGACCAGGCTGGCCTCAAACTTGGCAATCCACTACCTCTGCCTCCCAAGTGCTGGGATTAAAGGAGTATGCCACCACCATCTGGCTTGGTTTGGTTTTCTGAGTGTATATAACACTTGATAATCCTATTAACAATATCTTTTTTCTCCTATCCCCACCTTTACTTCATATTGTAATTGGATATTATATGGTTCCTTTAATTTGCATCTTATTTATTTGTAAATTGAGACTTTAGATGTGTTTGCTAACCATCTGAACAACTTTCCAGCAATTTCCCTATTCTTATTCTTGTCCATGTTTCTCACTGTTTTCTGTCAACCACTAAAACTATATTACATTATAGATAATAACTGCCATCTAAAATCAAATATTGGGAGGAATGATTATGTTAGTGACTTTATAAACAATTTTTTGGCCCTCTAAAACATTTATTTACTTAAAAGCATTCCTATGAATGGATACATACACATTTTTCTATTAAGTTACTGGAATTTCAGAAGCTTTAAAAGATAGAAAATAAAAATAACTGATTTCCCTCAATGTAAATAAGTGTTAACAAAAAGAAAAGGGTTTAAAGAGTAAGAGGGGCTATTAAGGGCAGTAGAGGGTAAGAGGTAGGGCAAGGTGGGAGGGGTGGGATGGTTAGAAATAAGATACATTGAAAAGGCACAGTGAGCAGTACAACTGAGATTCAATACCAGGCATCTAAAACACATTCACAATGGCAATCTCAGTCTGAGCTAGGACAGAAGAACAAGCTGCTTACCTCTCAATAGCTAATTCTTTGTTAGAAAGTTGCTGAACTGTAATCACAACCTTCTTCTCTATTCCTTGCTTTATTTTGAAATAAAATTTATCTCTATCCTTAGGCACAGGACTGAAATATTCAAAAAGAAAAAAATTAGCAATATAATAGCAGAATAAAATAACACATTCTAAAATGAGAACAAAACAACTAAGTATTAAAACAAGAACACTATGTATTTTTTGTTGGTTTGTTTATATCTCCAGACAAGGTTTCTCTTTGTAGCCCTGGCTGTCCTGAAACTCACTGTATAAACCAGGCTGGCCTTGAACTCAGAGATATGCCTGCCTCTGCCTCACAAATGCTGGGATTACAGGTGTGTGCCACCATCACCCAGCAAGAATACTATATTCATAAGTCATACTGAATCTCACCTCACTACAAGTAGAAAACAGGAAATTTTATAACCAGCAATATAAAACTTCTAGAAATTTTGAACATGGATCACAAGAGCCTTATATTTTTATCTTTCAATCAGGATTAAATGCAGTATCTAAAATTATGACAACACAGTATAATTTCAAATTTAGCTTTTAAATTATAACAAATTTTCAAATACTGCTTATTTAATTTTTAAAGACTGTCACATTCTGGTTCAGCTGCTGGGTGGTCATGAGCACCTGTACNATAATTAAACCAAGAAAAAACCAGTAAGGAACACCTTACTCTTTTAAACATCAAGAATTTAAGATTACTTTTACATATCCAAGTAAATATAAATAAAAGATGGACAAAATCATATAGATCATATACAGCAAGTTAATCAAAGTCTAACAAAAGATAAAGTAGATATTTTCATAATGAACAAAAAAAACTTAAAATACAGGTTGTCTTCTCAGAAAAAGGAAAATACTTCCAGCAACTTATTCAATCTGACATTCTTTTTTACTGGTAAAAATACAACTAACTATCTAGAAATTATTGTTATAATTAAAGGCACTAAAGGCCGAGTGTGATAGTCCACATCTTCAATCCCAGCACTTGGGAGGCAGGGGCAAGCCGATCTCTATGAGTTCGAGTTCAAGGCCAGCCAAGGGCTATGGAGTGAGACCCTGTCTCAAAAAGTAAAAAATAAAAAATTAAATACAGTGTTAAGGTATGTAGGTGACTATTAAATAAAATAGCCACTTCCTATTAATTGCTCACTTTTGAACAGGGAAAAAAATTTTAATGTATAATAGAAAGAAGTGGTTAAAAGATGGCCAAATCATATAATATGCTAACAGCAACCACCAAAAATAATTTTGGTAAAGAATATTTCAATAAGGGGATAGAGGGTTGTTGGATAAGCAGTTAAGAGCACCTGTTGCTCTCGCAGAGGACCTGGGTTCAATTCTGACATGGCAGCTCACAACCATCTGTAACTCCAGGCCCAGAAGATCCAATGCCCTCTTCTGACCCCCACAGGCACCAGGCATGTACATTTTACAAACATACACACAGGCAAAGTAATGATACACATAAAATAAATACATCTTTTTAAAGATTTAATTTTAAAAAATAATTTAATGAAAAATTGTTTTGAAGGAGAAAAACCGTANATAAATAGCTGTAAAGTTTTCCTACAAATACAATAAAGGAGAAAAATTAACTAGCTGGGGGTGGGGAGTAACACATTTATAATCCCAGGACTCAGGGGTAGATGCAGAAGTCCAAGACCAGCTTCAGCTACATACAGAGTCCAAGACCAGCCCATGCTACAATGACACCCCGCCTCAAAAATAATAAATAAATAAATTGAAATAAAAAAATAAGTAAATGGAGAATAAATTAACACTTTTAACAAAAAGTGATTCTCCATGGCTGACATAATTACAGCCTGTGCCCTGTTTTTATGATTTTAATGTTCTATAGCATCAGATTCCTTTAATCATTAAGAAAAATGTTTGACTACCTGAGAAGTGTAAGAATAGTGAACTATAATCATTCATCAGTCAAATATTTCTTGACCTATCTAAAGCTTTATACAAACACGACCTAGTATCTAGAAAGCATGTTAGCAAATACTGTATTTCAGGCACAATGCTGACTTTCTTTTCAGATTATTCTTTTCAGATAATCTCACCTAAAGTTTCCTTTTCCATCATCTTCTTTGACCTCCAAGGAGACACTAAAGGTAAACACATCACTGTCCGGGGTTGGGATGATTGAATCTTTAACATCAGACACTTGTCTGGAAGAACGTTTGAATGCAGTGCAGAAACTATATAAAATTCTGCTTACCTAAAAAGTAAAAATGGAAATGTAATTAGACCAAAACACTAAATGAACCATGATATGTTTCTCTCCCATTTTGCAAGTCTGTAACTTTCCATACNCACAGTTTTTAGTACAGAAAGTAAATATAGTATAAGCATCTATTAACCATTTGGACACTATATAAAAACATTTTCATCAATTATGCATTAAAAAGTATTAGGTAAATAACCATATATAGTAAATGTAGATCATCCTAATTCTAAATTATTATACATGAAGACCATCATTAGCATGAAATCCAAGAAAAAAAATTGCTAAGTATCCCTCAAAAAGCACACTAATTCCATAGAATGTTTAAGTATATGAAGTCAACAGTAATGCATCATTTCACAAACTTAAGTTCAAGTATAATGAGTATTTTTACACCTACACAGTTAAGATTCACAGTAAACACTGTCAATATAAACCCTAGAGACCAGAAGGGAACTAGGATAAAAGAGCTGCAGCTAGGAACTGGGATCTGAGAATGAAGACCAGTACCAGGTTCAGGTCCACTCAGGAATGACAGTGAGTCAGAACTGTTAACTGTGGTTCTGAACCTCTCTCACTAACAAGATGCACAAAATACATAACCAGAAAGAAAATACTTGGAGAACCAGAGAGCATTTCATTACTAGGGAATATCTTCTTTGAAAAGTTTTTCCCAGCTGATGTCTAATTAAGACAATGCAACATTTCCTTCAAAGAAACTGCTTAACTGTACTACACATACCATTTGGGGGGGGGGTATCACATTATTTTATTCTATTATTTTATTATCAAAGCAACTTCTCCCCAATATGAACAACAGGGGTATTTTGGGTGCCAGATACATGAAAGATTGTTCTGTCAGGGAAAACAGATATTATTTGCTATCATCAATCAATACAAATCTCTTATATATACAGCTTCAGATACTGTGAGTTTGTTGACTGACTCAGTTTATACATACTACTCCACTTGATAGTTTGATAATCTTACAAAACAAGCCAACAGGTATTTGCAATTCTTTCTGCAAACCAGTCAAGTGACTGACTAGAGTCTAGAGTACTGATTCGAGAACTTTTAAAGGAAGTTGCATTGTTTTGATTAGTTCTCTGTTATCAATGACTTGCTTTCACAGAATAGTAGAGACTCAGGCTCAATGAATTAATGCCTATGTGTCTACCTAGACTACATAAATATGCCCAAGTGTACTCCTATTGAACAAGACTAGTCTCACTAAGAAAGAATTATTAACTTAATAGACATCTTTAAAATATACTTGCTGTTTCTTTAAACTCTGATATTTAAAAAGTTAATAAAAATCCAGGATGGTCCAGTGGTTAAGAGCACTTGCTCTTGCAGAGGACTCAGGTTTGGTTCCCAGAACCCACATAGCATCTCACATCTGTCTATAATCCCAGTTCCAGGGGATCCAAGACCTCTTCTGACATCTGCAGGCTCAACAAGCTAGATACTGAGCTACAGCATTGAAACACACCCTTTCAGCTTATAGTATTTTATGGTAACATGATTTGAAAAGCTTTCAATGTTCCCACTCAAGGTTTTGGAGTATAAAAGGTTTCCAGGATAAATAATGAAAATGTTTTAATCCAGTCTAATAGCATTAGGTCACTCTAGTAACTATGAAATTATATTTTTATTTTCATATTTATTTATGACTCAGAATTTTTCCCAAAGTGGCAAAGAACTATAAATACAACACTTTCAAAAGCTATTCTTATCCCTGGATCCACAGTAAGTGTCAGAACTAACATCTCAAACCATGCACTGGAAACACCAAACACTTCCAATCTCTCAGTCCATCAACACATAATTTGAACAATAAAAACATGGTGAGATGAGAGGAGTTAAACAAGGGTCCTCTATTTAATGCCTCATACTAGGAAATGCAAGTAAGATTTTACTGAATATTATTAACAAATTTCTTAATTTGAAAGTCAAATTATCAATGAACATATTAATCTAGGGAACACTGTTTTTTAAATTTTCTTAAAGCAAAAATACTCCTTTCAGTAGAAGAAATTGTTGAGCTGCAATTGTAGCTTAGTGGTGCCTTAAGCATAAACAAGGTGCTATGATTGACCTCAGCACTTAAAAATATAGAATCTGTTACTTCAAATGGAATATCCTACTTCATTTTTCTGTTTTTGTTTATTCATACATTCTGGAATTAACATTTTAAAACAAGTTGTCCTCAAACTCCTATAGTCACACTTTCTCCAATTATTTGATTACCTTAAACTACTTTTCCAATATCAAATCAATTCTTAAATCAACTACTTAACACTGTAACACTAACAGCTCTATAGAAATAGCCCTGCATACATATATAGTTAATATTAACAATAGAAACCTATTTATAGCACAACATTCATAACAATGCAGTATCTGAGTTATCCCTCATGATCTTGTATAAACAAGTGAAAATAATAAAAGCAGTAAAGAACTGGTATTAATAAGAAGTAGAGACCTTGAGTCTTTTGCAATTAAAACAATAAACTTACTCATTAAAAAAATTTTTGAGCATTTTCTGTGCACAAAGTAACAATCTAGGTGCTATGAACATATTGGAGAACATAAAACTTATATTCAAATGAATACAAATAAAATGTGTTTAGGTGATCAGCCAAAATCAAAAATGTCACCTGAAGTTTCAAATTTAACTGTAATATAACCCATTAATTTAAATAGCATGTCTCACAAATTGCTATTTCCACCAAAATGGTTAAAATTATGTGTGAATTCTAGAGGTCAGTGAACAGAACAGAAGTAATGCAAGGATTAGTAAGGTAAAGTTCAGAAACAGTGATTATCAACATTATTTCTTAGAGCACTATGTAATTATATACACCAGTTACATAAAGTAAATGAAAAATCCACACCATGGCAAACATCTCAATACATAGCACATTATTAAAACATATATACACAAAAATAAACTAAAATAGGCACTCTTCTGCAGAAGGCAAAGGTTTATTGACAAACAGTACAGTAGAATTGTTTTATCTACAGAAAACATTAGATACAAAACTAGGCATCTGACTGCTGCTACTGAAGGTAGGGTGTACACAGACATCTGAAACTAGAGATACACTGCAATCTTAACTACTATAGAGTTTTGGTAACTTCATTTTCTTTATTTCAGTATTTTCCAAATTGGTAAATATTACACAGTTGAAGTTCAAATGATGCTATTAAATGACAACGGTACTTACTTAAACAAAGTTGCTTTTTCAAATATAAAAATTTTCCATTAATATTCATGTAACATAATCTATTCTTTAGAAATACTAGCAAGAAATGGTCATTCGAGTCTGGCAGTAGTGGTACATGCCTTTAATCCCAGCACTCAAGAGGCAAAGGCAGGCAGATCTCTGTGAGTTTGAGGCCAGTCTGGTCTACAGAGGTAGTTCGAGGACAGCCAAGGATACAAAGAGAAACCCTTTCTCAAAAAAAAAAAAGAAAGAAAAGAAAAGAAAAAGTGCTGGGTGTTGGTGGCACATATCTTTAATCCTAGCACTTGAGAGACAGAGGCAGGTGGATCTCTGAATTCAAGGCTAGCATGGTCTACAAAATGAGTTCCAGAACAGCCAAAGCTACAGAGAGATCCTGGTTCGAAAAAAAAAAAAATGTTCATCCAAGAAATAAACATGAAAATATGAGACAAGCATGTGACCAGGTATGGTAGCATGTACTTTTAATCCCAGTACTTGGGAAGTAGAAGCAGGCAGATCTCTATGGGCTATATAAACCCTACCTAAAAAAAGAAAAAAAGAAAAGAAAAGAAATGCTTTTGCCAATTTTTTTTTTAAATTTAACAACTTGCTTGATGCATTATCATTGAAAATTGCCAAAATGAAGTTTTAGAGAAAAATTACTATCCAGCTGGGCATGAATACTTGTAAATCCTAGAACTAGGAAAACTGAAATCATAGGTGTGTGCACACCATCATATATACACACAATGAATACTTACATATACCATACTCACAAATGGGGAGGGGTGTATCTTACCATTAACTAAGCCCTTTAAAGTAGTCTTTTAAAGCTTTGGGTAGTGCATCCACAAAGATACAAGAAGCATAGGTACCTCCTCATCTTTTTTCACTACTTCTGACATTTTGATTTGTCTGCAATACCTCAGCAGAAACCTTGCATCATTCTCGCTGTACAAAGATCACAGACATTGAGATACATTTGGTTGGACTGTCCAATTATTTTGCCATACGTTATGAAGATCCAGTCCCATAGAGTCCTACAGAAGACTACCCAGGACAATAAGTCAGATGTATCCTGATATCACAGTGTCCAAGAGAGCCATCACCCTCACTGGGCTTCTCTTCTCCACTGTTGACATCTGCTGCCTGAGGAGATTCATGGTGAAATAAGAGCATCACGGGGACATGTGGTACCAGCCATGCTGTTACCGCTTGAAGAAACATCTTCTTCCCTTTCATAGAAAAACCTTCGGGTATCATCCAGGAACCTTAGAGAGAAAGAAAGAGAAAAGAAATTAATTAATGGCATTGCTGCACATCATGCATAAATGATAAGACTGTCTGTCCTTTAGTCCCTAAGCTCCTTGTGACCACGAAAAAGGACTCAAATAGTATTTGTCCCTTTACCACAAAACAGGTAACTCCTGGGAAACAGATAACTAGATGACAAGTAAATGTAACGAGAAGATTTCAGATTAACTCNAAGTGTGGGGCTGGAGAGATGGCTCAGCAGTTAAGAGCACTGACTACTCAGAGGACCTGAGTTCAATTCCCAGCACCCACATGACAGCTCACAACTGTCTGTAACTCTGGGATCCAACACCCTCACACAGACATATACGCAGGGAAAACACCAATGCACATACACAAAAAAAAATACAAATAAAAATAAAAAAAATAAAAACAAACCTTCTGGACCTGACAGATTAACTCAAAGTGTAATTATATTATTTTTGGATGAAATGAGGAAGATGTTGACAGACTCTGTAAAGACTTGAGTACACCACAAACAAATGAAATGCAAGCTATGCCGCTGATAAATTCACTTATAAAACAAAATGAAAACAAAATATTACATTTATTTTTTACAATTTTTTTAATTTTATCTTTTGTTACATTCTCCCTCTCTCTCTCTCTCTCTCTCTCTCTCTCTCTCTCTCTCTCTCTCTCTCT
>LZPO01107983.1:230748-243780 GCA_001675575.1 Neotoma lepida | reverse complement strand
AAATAATTTAATTTTGTCCCTACTCAAAACCCTATTTGACACAAATTTCCAAAGAATTTTGACCAGGTATGGCCCTCAATGGCTATAATCTCAGCACTTAAGAGGCACAGGCAGGAGGATGGACCATAAGCTCAAGGCCAGCCTGGGCTACAAGGACCCTTGTTTCCAAAATAATAGTATTTAGCTATTGTTATTATTTTCTTTCTTAAATAGCTAGAANGCAATGATGACTATTTCTAATAGCAGCATGGGAAAGAACTAAATACAAAGCAAAGGGAGACAAAATATCAAAAATAGACTAATAAATTTAACTGCAGAAAAATTTAAAATTTCTATACATCAAATTGTAAGGAACAAAATTCAAAAACGAAAGTATTGAAACATTTATATGTGACAAATTGGTAGTATGCTAATTATGTAATAGGCTATTAATAGTAAAAAAAAATAGTCCAATGATAATGAAATAAAGGATATGAAAGATGAATAACCAATAAACATACTGTTTTCTAACATGCATTCTATACTTCCCTCAGTCGTGGAGGGATTGGGCTGGAGGGAAGGTCCCTCAATGAACTCTAAGCTAGCTAACCTAACAGTCTTTAGTGCTTAGTTCCAATAGCCACAGACTCTCATGCCAATTAACATAGTTTTCCTAACAAGAGTCCAGCAAAGAGTAACATAAATATCCTCTTGTTGGAGAATCTGAGGAGAATGCAGCAGCACTACCTCTGGATAGCATGACATATAGACATGAGGCCTACAAGAGGGGAAGTATCAGGAAAAGAACTTAAAAAAAAAAAGACTTCAGTTTAGAAGATGCTAAAGAGCCATAAAAGACATGCATTGTAGTTAGTGGGGTAATTACAGATTAGTATGATTCAAGAGTAATAAGTAGTAAACTGGCAAATAACACAAAATACTAAGATATACAAAATACGAAGTGCTAAGTTCTATGCTTATTATTTATCTTTGGATATAGAGAGCTATACCTGTGATACTTTGCTGNCCAAAGAAAGTAAATGATAACCCTCTACAAACCTTAACAGAAAATATTTAGATGANTAAAAATGTCAAATTTCTATACAAATGAAGATAACTATTTAGGAAATATACATCAGTGTATAAGATGCTTGCACTACTGTGAGCTGGTAAGGAAAATGGCCATCTTCANTCTATAAAAAGTGAATGAGTTTTATAATAAAATCTAATAAGTCATACAAGAGATAGAGGATTATCAAGAAATATTCCACTATCTCAAGTATGATCACAAAAGAGGGGGGGNAGAAGGANTGTATAGCCATCAGCAGTGGACATCTTCAGCAAAACAGTATTTACCAGACATGACAACAGCTTTGCATACATGACACACAGAGAGGCTGTGACAGCATGCAAAAAACCTGCACAAAATCAAGCCAGCCAAAATCTCAGCATGGACAGAAGGGGAAGGGGTTTAAGTCCAACCACTAGCTGAGGAGCTACTGATAACTCAGAAGGGAGCTAGAGCTGTTCATTTTCCGGGATGCAGTCACAGAAAGGTCATCCATGCTCCACTAGATGGTCCCAGTCACATATACAAGCAGCACTAAGTGACCTTAATCTAAGAGAGAGAGAGAAAGAGAGAGAGAGAGCCCATAAAGTTGGAAAGAAAAGTAGTGGATAGGATAAAAGAACTGAAGGAAGGAAACGCAGGGGGTGGATTTGATCAAAAAACATATGTATTAAGAAATTTTCAAACAATATAAAAGAAATGTTAAGAAAAGAAATATGTCACTGAACAACATTCATCCTTATGGCAAAGTCATGCAAAATCATATTTTTCTACCTTTTCAAGTTCCAAAATAGAGTAAAAGTTAAATTTATACAGAAAGATATGCTTAAGAATTTATTGAAACTGGTAAGGCAGCTTCTCAGAAGATCCTGCAATTAGAATACATGCTAAACGCCAGTCACTAAAGTAAAATAAATAAATAAATAAATACATGATCTACCACTGTAAACGAAACTATAGCAAACTCCAAACTTCGAATTAGGAGTCAAAGGAAAACCAAGACAAAAATCAATTTTCTCAAAATAGAAAAGAAAATGAGAGCTAAGTTAAATAAAATATATGCCTTTCTGCAAAACTCATACTCTAGAAGCAGGTATGTGGCACATGACTTTAACTTCAGGACTTGAAAGGTTAAGGCAGAAAGNTTACAAGTTTGAAGAAGCCAATCTAGACAACACCCAAGACCTGGGTATAAAAAATAAAATAGCTTCTCTACCTAATGCTAGACAGTGGCAAACAATTTTCTGAATCTATTAGAAACCAACCTTTTCAAAGGTAAATTTCATGGTATGTGAATTATATTAGTAACTGGAGTGGGGAAGATGGCTCAGTAGTTAAGAACTAAGTGGTTATGGTGGCTCACAACCATCTGTAACTCCAGTTCTTCTGACTTTCATGGGCACGTGGAATACATATACACATGCAGGCAAAACATTTATACACATAAAATAAAATAAATCTTTTAAAATTAAAAAAGATGTATTAGTAACTAACACATGACCAATCTGCCAAAAAGTGAATGAAAACATAGATTAAATTGATACTATTCACCAGAAATGCTGTGGTTACTAGGAATATGCTATCAAATCTAAGTTTCAGTGTATACTTAGTTTCTTTCTTCAAAAAAAAACAAAAATNGAAGAACACAGAAGCACATATTTTGTCTCTGTGACAAACCATGACAGCTGACTATCTGAATGGACACACAAACTCTTTGCTAACATTCTTCTTAAACACATCTCTACTACATCAGAAAACTCTATGAGAACCAACTATATTTCAGTTAGAGATCTTAGGGTTTTTTTTACTGTTCATGTTGTTGTTGGTTTTTTGTTTTGTTTTGTTTTTAATGTTGTGGTCACTACTGTTTAGTAAATTCTAAAAGATGAATCCTCTCTNGAGGGAAAACTGCTCATCTTTTTGCGTACCTATGCTGGGAGCTGAACAATATGATCCCCACTGACAGCTTGTTCACAGCACACTATGAAAAGAATAATTCACTTAATATGATTATTTCCAGTTACAACCATTTTCCCACTAACAAAATAACTTTTGGTGTGTATCTAGACCATACTTTTTTATCCATTTCCTCTATGGAAATGTGGATGGTGGATGGTGTGACAAATACCACATTCTTTCATGTATGGATCATAGATAGTTTACATATCTAAATACACAAAATCATGTATGTATAGGCGACATGAAAGAAGCAAATCTGTATGGGGTCTGGCAGACAGTGGGAAGGGGGGAAAGGGAAGGTTAGGGTGAATGGGAGGGAGTATACATGAAAATGGTCTTATGTAACCCAGCCTAATAAAATTGAAATATTTTTTTAAAGTTACTTGCCAATTTTGATTAGGGGTTTTGTGTTATCGAGGCAAGTTCACCTCAAGAAAGTAGATGGCTACCACTGTTCCATTACATGCTAAGGCCTAGAGATCACCTCCAATAAACCAGAANAGAAGGCAGCCTAAGGAATTAAAATAGCATTTTGTGATCCTGAGAACAAACTAATGTTATTTTTACATTGTTTTACAGAAATAAATAAAAGAACATAAGAAGTACATTCTAAGTTTTACTTTAGGGTCTGTGAGATGACTCAGCTGGTAGAGGCACTTTCCAGCAGGCCTGGCACCTCAGCTTGATCCCTGGAACCCACAAGATCACAGGAGAGAATACCTCAGAATTGTCTCTCGTCTCCATAAGCCATGTGCCTGACTGTATGCACATACACACTAATTTTTAGATTTTATTTCATATTAAAATATTTTAAATAAGTAAATGCTACCAGGTTGGTTTTAGTCTCTCTGTTTTGTTTTTTCAGGTACTAGCAATTAAACCCNATCAAACTTGCCTCATGCATGGTAGGCAAGTGCTCTTTTATTGAGCCTTTGTCTTTTTCTATNTTGTTGTTCAGATCTGGACTGGCCTGGTTTATTTTGTTTTATTTTAAAAGGGATCTTCCTAAGCTGCCTGTCTTAGTTAATTTTCTATTGTTGTGCTAAAATACAACCAAGGCAACTTACAAAAGAAAGAGTTTATTGGGAGCTTACAGTTTCAGAAGGTAGAGTCCATGACCATCATGACAGGGAGCATGGCAGCAGGCAGTGGGGCATGGCACTAAAACAGTAGCTGAGCGTTTATATCTGATCCACAAACATGAGGCAGAGAGAGCTAATGGTAATGTGGATTTTGGAAATCTAAAACCTCACCTCATTGGCATAACTCTTCCAACAGGCCACACCTCCCAATCCTTCCCAAACAGTTCCACCAACTGGGAACCAAGCATTCAAATATATCAACCCATGAGGGCCATTCTTATGTAAACTACCACATTGCCCAAATTAGCCTCAAAAATTGTAATCCTGCTGGGCGTGGGTTGGCACAGGCATTTAATACCATCGCTCAAAGAAGCCAGCCTGCTCTACACAGCAAATTCCAGGACAGCCAAGAATACACAGAGAGACCCTCTCTCAAACAAACAAATTAAAAAAAAAACTTGTAATCCTCTACCCTCAGCCTCTAGAGTAACAGGCATTACAAGTATATGCCACCAGTCTTGGCATAAGCTTTTACTTGTATGGGAAAATTAGACTTAATTAGAGAATAAATATTCAGTTCAGTTGGCTGGCTGTCAAGCATGAGAAAAACCTAAACAACTTGNTCATATTGCCACCCAAGAAGACACTGTTGACTTGGATTTTAGACATTACACCTATAATAATTACCATTTACAAAGTGCCTATGTATTTAAAATACTCTCCAAAACTCTGTAAGGTAGTTATTATCCTCATTTTATGGAAATGAAAACAGGAAGAGGATAGTTAAGTAATGTGTTCCATGTCACATGTAAATAGATAGCTGAGACAAGACTCAAAGCCAATCTACCAGATTCCAAAGAGCCTGCTTTTCATCATGGAATCAATGGTTCTCAAAAAAATAGAAATATCAGCTAATACTATAGAGTGTTTATTTTGGACTAAAAACTTTACATTCTATTTTATGAAATTTTAATATAACACAGAATTAATATTAATACATTTCTTTAATAAATAAACAAGAAAATGCTGAATGGCATACTCAAAATCACATGATTAGTAAGGCAATCAATCTGAACAAACAAAACAACCTGTGGTAACTTTCAACTGAGTTGAAGTTTATTTTATAGCAGAGACTATACTATATACACTTCTTTTTNATGAAATTCCTCATAGAATAACTAGATGAACTGTAGAATTTTGCATGTCCAATGTTTACACAAAAAATAAAGCTCTCACCTTAAAGGGAGTAAGAGACACTTCATTCTAGTGCTATTTTGAGTGATCATGGACAGGGAACACAGATTTAGGTTACCCCAAATTCAATGTTCCAACGTAGAAGCAGTTTCATGAAGTTTTATAGTTTTACAGAANAAAGAAAGTCATGAATCAAGGCAAATTCAAAATACACTGATGTGAACATCAGTGAGACAGTCACAGCAAGATGGGGGAAGCTTTTCTATAGGCCTCTGATGCTATCGATGATATTCTTAGCCTCTGGGTTGATAGAGGCTAGTGTTCTGCTAAGTTAACAGATTTCAAAAAGGGGNTTATCTATTTAGTCACAGGGTATTAGCTCCAGCAAGCTCAAAAAACATTGGTGGGCATACTGACAAGGTGGTCACAGCAAAATGGGGAGAGCTTTTCTGTAGGCTTCAGATGCTCTGATGACATTCTTAGCTTCTGGGTTGATGGACGCAAGTAGCCTGCTAAGTTAACAGACTTCAAAAGGTTTTTATCTATTAGTCACAGAATGTTAGGTCCCAACACAGAGGTGGGTAAGGAATGATTCAGGGGGCTAAAGCTAGCCCAAGATAAGATAATTAGCTCTGGACTTGCAACATCCCAATCTCTTCACATCACTGTAGTTCTAATCAGTCTTTGTAGAAACAATTTCTTTCCAAGAATTTTCATCAACAACAATGTTTTTCAATTAAAGCATATTACTTGTTTGCCATTTCAACAACTTCTTTAAGATAAAGACAAAAAGTAGCCTACATCAAGAAAACAAGTAGCCTCCAAGACCTTAAAATAGAAAATTATTATGTTCCACACTCTTAACAATTGTATAATCTTCCTTGATCTTTGACTGCAAATGTATTATCAGGCTTCTTGATTAACTCTGCTTTCCCATTAGTAAACACAGTCAGCCACTGTAGCTGCTGTTATTCAAGTTACCATCTTACTATATGTCAGTTGCTCATCCAGGAGCTTCCTATTTCATCACTGGTTTAATTGTTAAAGTAAGGGCAAGGGCTAATGCTCAGTAATAGGACACTGGCCTAACAAACACAGGGCCCTAGCTCACTCCCCAGTACATCACTGACAGGCAGGAAGGAAGGAAGGAAGGACTAAAGGAAGGACTGACTCACCCAAGAACAACAGAAATCTAGGTCTATTACAAAGTGGCATTCTTTGTATCATGCTCTATTTTCAAATCTACAGAATTATGATGAGATGTTAATAGCCTGAAGGTGAGGATGGAGACAGAACATACCTATATTGAGGTTTAAAGTAGGAATGACTTGGAAATGAGAAACTAGTCACTTCAGCTTTGAAACATCTGAGTAACCCTTAAATGACTGCTTAAAAAAGAAAAGTGCAAGAATATGGGACATTGGATAAAGTAAAAATTTCTGTAAATGGCTAATTACATCTGTCCAACCTTGAGATAANGGAATAAATAACTATGAGATNATGGAGGCAATAACTATGATGTATCATAATTCCCAAGTGTGATCTCAAAAATGGAAGAAAAATACTGGCCCAAAAGACACCAAAGAATTTTTAATGTATATACCATGACTTCATTCATTCAAACATTTACTGTAAGTCAACCATGCATACTACATAATATTATAAGCTGGGAATATGAACAGGAATAATCCTATANGCTCTTCAGGTCATAGCATCTACAACAAATCATCATATATACCTTGTGGATTGTTTTAGCTTTTTAAAACATAAAGAAAAACAATTTTGGAACTTCTAAAAATTCTGCTCCAACTCTCCACAAAAGTTAAGCCATATAGAGCAAACACTTCCTCTTGGCCTATTACTGAACATGAATATAACATAAAACTCAGCCTTGTCTGCATAGCATTCAGCACAACCAGGGCTACAACACATGGGAGGGGGGGATATCTTAAAAATAAATAAATAAAAATAAAACGAGTCTCCCTCCCAAAACAGAAGTAAAAATAAAAAATACAGTACTCAAAGAAAAGTACTCATCTGTGGGAAGTTGAACAGAACTCCCTAACGATGAGTTCCTTAACTTGCACTGCAAGTTATAAATCATGCATCTTCTATATGAGGTTACATAAATGCAAGAATAATTTTACATGTACCATTTAGTCTATAACCACTCTCAAATCAGGCATGATAGCACACACCGGTCCTTCTAGCATTTTGGAGACAGAGGCAGGAGGATCAGGAGTTAGGTCACGCTCAACAACATAGGGGTTTTCAGGTCAACTAGAGCAAAAGGAGACTCNGTCTCTTCAAAAAATAAAATAATTTCAAGCTCTCAGGAAAGAATCATTATAGTCTGATGAATTTCACACCTGATCAAAATAGGAAACAAGATTATCTTATCTCAAGGCTCTCACAACAATCAACATAATAACAATTTTTATTCTGTACTTAAGTGGATTTTATAAACATAAGATGAAAGGAAGGCATAAGAAAATCTAGTTATATTAAGCTCTATTCTTACTTTGAAAACAAATCCCATTACAAAACTTATAAAACATTTAAAATAATATAAGTAAAGTAACCTAGTTAGTTCCCTCTGTAGTTAACATCACACTTTAAGGTCATAGTTACTCAGCTGGAAACCAGCTTAGAGGTAGCACACTTGCCTAGCATGTGCAAGATCCAGGGTTTGATTCCTAGCACCACATAAAAATGAATAAATAAAAGTAAAATAATAAAATAGTTAAAACTTGAAGTCTTAAAAGCACTTAAGTCTAAAAGCTTTAAGTCGCAAATATACAAATATCATTTAATAAATTCAAGGTTACTATGTATTATCTCATGCTACTTTCATGTACTTATGCTAGAAAGATAAATGCTGTTTTTTCCAAACCATTTTTTAGATTTGATATTCAGTTTAACCAAAGCATTTCTTTCAGTTGAGTTAGTTGCAGAGAGATAATACCACAGTGAATACTTATCTCTGCCATAAAAAACATAAAACAGGTTATAAGTACAAAATAAAACAAATGATTCCTCATAACAGGTAACAGACATAGACAGTAAATGTATAGCCGTATAGTAATGATGCCTCATAAGTAACACCTTTTCTCAAGTGTATACCTGAGAATTTTACAATGATAAACCAACACCTAAGCACAAAGTAAAAGGCTTTTTCCCACTAAATTCCCTAATTNTCTTCCTAACAGACAGCAAAATGATTGTTATTGTCCTTTTCTCCTAAAGACAATAAATAAGGCAGACATTCCCTTCTCTTCAGACTCACCAACTTTACCCACACTGCTAGGGTTGAAACCCAGAGCCTCACAAACACTAGATACATACATATTATCACCGATGTATGTTAGATGTTCTGTAACAGGCCTCTCTCCTACTGCTGAACAAAGGAACTAGAGTATAATTTCATGTATTTTANACCAAAATTACCTTTCTTCTTAAGTAGTTCCCTCCTACTTTCTTTAACACATAAAAATTATACATAGATGTGACATTTTACTATTACAAAATCACCATTTTTTTCAACAGGAAACTGTTCTCAAGATAAAAACACAGAAACCAGCACAGTAAACTTTTCAAGTAAACTTCCCTTTTTAAATATCAGCAAGTGACTTCCCTCCTTCCAGTCTGACTCTCTCAACACCTTAAACTGTTTACTTACATGTGTCATCTAGCAATTTGTGCATAAAATGCTAGATATTATCAACCTTCCATTATAACCCAAGTACAGCACTTTAATAACACCTAATGTAGAGAATCAGTAACAGAAAATAAGGTTTTGTGAAAAGCAAAAGATGAAGCTTTTTCAACTTTTCATACTCTTGTCAAAACATGTCAAAATTCCACAAACCAAGAACATATTTCAATTTCCTCCTTTGAGAGAATGATGAAAATAACAACAGGAGGTTTAATGCAGACAAGGAAACTTGGGAAGCCACACATTAAGTGATTTTTATCATGCACTTTTTAGGACCAAATCAGGAAACTGTAACTATTCCAAAAAGAAATCCAGAATTCTTTTCCTAAAGAATACATTACTACCAGAAATCACAGACCCTTATGACTTCTAGAATCAAACAAACTAGACACAATTAAATGTGTGTTTTAGATGTTCTTTGTTCCTAAGCTAGAGAGGCTGTCTATTATGCATACACAACTCTTATTNGTTGTTGTTGTTTCAAGACAAGGATTCTCTGTGTAGCTCCGGCTGTCCTGGACTCTGTAAACCAGGCTGGCCTTCAACTCAGAGTTCTGCCTGCCTCTGTCTCCTAAATGCTGGGATTAAAGGTGTGCGCCAACACCACCTGGTGCATATGAAACTCAACATGTTCAGTTTTTTTGTTGTTTGTTTGTTTTTTGTTTTTGGAGACAGGGTTTCCCTGTATAACAGTCCTGGCTGTCCTGGAACTCACTCTGTAGACCACACTGGCCTTGAACTCATATAGATNCACCTGCCTCTGCCTCCTGAGTGCTAGGATTAAATTCGTGTGCCACCNCATATAAAATTCTTAATGGAGCACCACAGGATCTTTTCTTATGCACCTGGGTAAATAAATGCACAGCAAGAAGCCAGTGAACAAATATATACTAGACAGTAAGCATCTCGCAAGATATTTAAGTCAGATCAATGTTTGTAATTTTGCTATATCCTGCTATTAATAACCCTTTTTTCACAATATCCACAAGCTCAAACAGATGACACCATACTATTTACTGCATTGCATATATCAAAACATAATGTTGTTTACCTTAAAATGTGCAATTTTTAAAACTTGTATTTCAAATGGCAAAACAGAAACATCTAGACTAATGTATGGTTGTTTCACATACTCCCTTTCTCCAAACCTGAAGAGAAATTCTTATGATTTCATTCTCACAAGAAAATCAAACCCTACAGTTAGCACTCCATGTCATGTTCATTTTTTCAAATCTGTAACATAAGGGCTTATGTAACAGCATGCCATAAAGGCAATTATATAGTCTTTTGATTTCATTAAATGAGTAGCTCAAAGAAACAATATCAATATCAATTTTGAGGAAATAAATGTTTTCCATTTTAATAGCATAATTTANAAACATAGCAATTGTTACAACTATGTGTTGAGATGTGGCACCTCTAATTTTTAAANATTTAAACACTGAATAGCAACTGATTAAAAGTAAGCCTNCCAACCCATACTTACTAATTACTATTTTATTACTATTATTTACTTAATTATTTCTACTAACCTAATAATACTGGTAATTGTAATTATCTTTCAGTTTACATTTACAACAGTCACTTAACTTTATTCTGAGTGTACAAATGGAAGAATATATTCAAAAGAGTAAATAATTTCTTCTAGGTTACAAAAACTAAGTAGAAATTGAATCCAGATTTGAAACANACAAATCACTTTCACCTGTAGTCATCTGCCTCCTGTAATGGTTGCCCACTGGACAAGCGTCTATCTCAGCCTAATTGTTGGCTGGGGAGAGACTTACACAAGTGGTTTTAAACATGTCTGCTCAGCTCCCTGCCCAAGATTTTCAGCTGGCATGACAGCAACAATAAAAGCATCATGACTCACTGCAGTGAGAACCTCTATTCTCTGTTGTCCTGTTCCTATGTGGGGTTCCCATTTGTTGGGAGGAATGCAGTATTGGCATCCTCACCACATTTTCCTACTCACCTTTACCCCACATCTGGCTTATTCTGTGACTTGAATGTCCCCTCCAAATTATATCAAATTTCAATTGCTATTTTAATGATATTAAGGGATGTAGACCTTAATTAGGTCTTAATTATGTCATGAGGATTCAGCCTTCACAAATATGTTAAATGCCATTATCTCAGGAGTGAGCTAGTTACCTTAAGAGTGGGTGAGTTATAAAGTGGGAGAGACTGGAGTCCTTTTTCTTCTNCATCCCCCTGTGCTTACTCCATGTAATACCTTCTGCCATTTTATGACAGAAGAAGGCAGCCCTCACCAGATAAGGTTACTCCATCTTGAACATTTGAGATACTAAAACTGTGAATCACAGAAATCTCTTCTCTTTATTAATTAATCAATGTCTGATACATTATAGCAGCTTCCTGTGACTGATCTTAGTTAAGAGTTTCAAGGATGAAGAAATGATTGAATTGGCCTTTCCAACCTCCAACTGACAGTATAGTTATAGAGAGATGGTGTCTAAAATGAAGTGGCTGTCCCTAATGAAACACATTGTCAATATCAAAGGAAGCAGAAATAGATACTGTCATTTAAAAAATAAGCAAGCAACATAATTTTTATGTTTATTTTCAATGTTTCATTATAAATCTATTCTTGTTTGNATGTTTTATTCTATTATTTTTTTTAAGTATGGGTGTTTTGCCTGAATGTATGTCTGTGCACCACATGCATGCAATACCCTTGGAGGCCAGAATACAGTGGGTGTCAGATCCTCAAGCACTGGAGGTAGAGATGGTGTGAGCCACCTTGTGGAAGCCAGGAATCAAATCTGGGTCCTCTGGAAGAGTCATCATTCCAACTTCATAAATCTATTCTTGAACACGCATTTACTTGACTATGAAATATTCAAACTACTTGTTTGAATATTTTGAATACTATGAAAAACATTAAATCAACATCACCTGGTATTGTTACCCTCAAAAACTAGATGGTCTACAAGTGCACTCAGTCCTACAACCTAACGTTTGTAATCTGGCCCATCTTTCCTTTGTTTGTCTTCTAGGCTTGCCTCAAACTCACAATTCTCTTGCCTCANCCTCCAGAATTCTAAGAGTACAGATGTTAGCCACCATACTCAATTCTTTCCCTGTATTCATGAAGGAACCTTTCTAGAGTTTTACTTACTCTGGTGAGCTAAATCTGATTACTGCCCTGGGTAGTGACCACTCCAGACTTGTCTCTGTCTTCCANAGTTATTCTCTACATATCTTCTAGCTTTATTCTGCTCATGGCTAATAAAAGTGAGGAGGGCAGAAAGCAAGCTGGCCATGACGCACCAGTGAGATCAAACATACGATCAGGGCTAACACCAAGGAGAAAAGAAGCAAAAGGAACATGAGAGAGAATGGTGAAAGNGGAAAATCAATATTTAATGAGCAGCCACTACATGATCTCCTCCCATATAAGTATAGGTACTCAATATTAACTCTTTACAAGAACAGCAAACACTAATTTTGCACATGGTTACATGACAGAGACCAAGAATGTAAAGTTCCATGATATGAATAGCCAGTTTGTTTTTTCTCAAACCAGCTACATATATCAGCATGCACAAAATGAAACAGGACAATAAGGAAAAGAAAGTGGATGCTAAATCTGCCATTTGGTTTCAGATCTCTGCATTCATTCTAGTTCCAAAATTGATAGGCAAGCAGTGTATTTTTTTCTTTCAGTAACTGGAATATTTCTGTATTTATATAAACAATACAAAACAAATATAAAATTCACACAAATTCTTAAAATAAAAAATTTAAGACATTTTCAAGCTGTTATAAGGTACACCCCAAAATGTATGCCTACTCTCCCCTCCCTTACCCATTCTTTACTCGTAGTTTAAGAAGCAGTATACAGAAACTGAGAGAGAAGCTGCAAAATGCAGTAATTATATGTTTGGATGGTGGTGGTGCATGCCTTTAATCCTAGCACTTGGGAGGCAGAGGTGGATCTCTGTGAGTTCTGTGCCAGCCTGGTCTACAGAGTGAGTTCCAGGATAGCCAAGGCTACGCATAGAAACCCT
>LZPO01107983.1:214337-230393 GCA_001675575.1 Neotoma lepida | reverse complement strand
ACATACAGAATGAAAGAAAGGTAAAAAGCCCTGAGGTAAAACATAGATGATGAGAAACAGGTTAATTTAAGTTATAAGAGCTAATGGGACAAACATAAGATATGGCCAAGCGTTCATAACTAATATTGTCTCCATGTCTTTATTTGGGAGCTAGTTGGTGGCCCAAAGAAAGTCTGCTACACTGGAACCTTCTCCAACTTTCCCAACGTTCATCATTTTCTTTATAGTATGTACACAACATTTGTTTAATTTCTATTCCTACTCTAGGACTGAACATGCCACACAATTATTTATGTCTATCTCAATCACAACTATTTCCCCTAGGACAAGAAACATTTTATTCAGCCCTCTAAAAGGTATAAGGAATATAAAACAGCATGATGAGATTTATTGAAAGAATGGATTAAACATGGACATTTCAAAGACAAAATTAGTTTCTGCCTAGTAAGAGCACTCCAATTAAAAAGATTTGAGTTATATTGGATAACCCCTACAAATAAATACCAAACCCAAATCTACTTAATAGCTAATGGGATTTGAAAGACTAATTGCTTCAACCACAGTAGAGAAGCATTACACAAACTTAACATAATGATAATACTAAATTCTTACTGCACACAATTCTTTATAAAAAGTATACCCTGACAAGTCAGAATACATGATCGTTCAAAAACAACACCTTGATTAAAAGAAAAACCTTTATTAATAATGTCTTTGATTCTGTCCTCCAACACACCTCACTAATTAACAATAGATCTTAAGATATAACAAAACAGAATTGTAGAATGAGTGTAGTTTTGATTATCTGGTTCTAGGTTTATACTATTTCCAGAAAACAATAAAGCATTACATTTTACAGTCATAAAACAACTTTAATTACATTTGGGTGATCTATGATTATTAATTGCCTCTGACCTTCCTAGATTTTTAAAACATCCCATAAGATGACCAGAATTCTTAACACAGTATTAAGTTCAAATGTATGAATAGTTTTAAAAGATAAACATTTACCCCATTTTAAGTTTCTGTTAATTTCAATATAAAATTTGTGTTCACTCCAATATTAGCATAAGAAAATCTTAACATTCCATATTTTATTAAATATAATGCATAGTTGAATATATACATTCCATTTTAAAATATTCTACAGGCTGCCAATAACATGACTAATTTTACTTGAACTTTAATTAATACTTCCATAGTACTTGATACATTGTATGTAGTTAACAAATATTTATAAACTTATGCTTTTTTAAAAGTTGTTTGTGTATGTGTGTTAGCGTGTGCATGTGTGTATGGGTCCCCACAGAGGCCAGAACAGGGCATCAAATTGTCATGGGACAGTAAACTAGTCCAACCACTCTGGAAATAAATATGAAAAATCTTAAAATAAATCCACCATATGACTCATCTATACTACTCCTCAACATATGCCCAAAGAATTCAACATCCTATTCCAGATACTTGCTCAGCCATGTTCATTGCTGCTCTAATTCAAACAGCAACCTAGAAGTCCTTCAATTAGCAATGGAAAATGAGAATGTGGTACATACATATACACTACGGAATATCATTCAGCTCTATCAAAAAATGAAATCCTGTAACTTGCAGGTAAAAGGATAGAACTAGAAAAGATCATGTTGAATGACGTAACTCAGAACAAGAAAAACAAACTTTACATGTCATCTCATATCTGAATTCCTGGCCCCCAATCTTCAGATTGAGTATTTAACCTGAGTAACTGCAGAAACCAGGGAAGGAAAAAGGGACCACTGCACAGGTGGTGGATGTAAGAAGGAGAAATAGAGACAGGAAAAGCAGGGTACAAGTGATCTGATGGGGAAAATAGGAAATGTGAGGGGGTTTTAATTAGGGAGAGGAAAAATAAACACAGGAGGAGGGAGGGGGATAAAATAACAGTAAAGATGTCTGAAAATTCACAAGGAATCATACTAAAAATGNCTATAATACATATAAGTCTATGTATACACATACATACAAAGTTTAAATGAAATTTGGGAAGACAATGCTCTCCCCAAGAGTCACAGATTATCTAACAAAAACACCAATACCAAGCACGAGAAGCTCTCTTCTGGGTTGTTGGTCAGGGCTTTCAAAGGTATTGTATGCTATTGCCATCACCCTTGGCTGCCTCTCAAGAGGTGGAAGGTAAGCCTCCACTGCTAAAGACACCATGCACTTCAGAGATGTATCTAACCTGAAAGCCTCCTCCCTAAGGACTAGCTTTCATTTTACCAGAAGGTGCAGTAGTGGAACACATACCTAGTTAATAAACAATAGCTCTCTAATTAGACTTAAGATCTGCTCAACAAGAGGTAAGTCATGCCTGATACTGGAAATCTAGCCAATTAATGAAGTCACAGATCTTGCAGAATAACCTACAACCAAATGTTTCTAAACCCGTAAATACATTCCAAGGTATTTATCCTTATACCCATAGATAAATGNAGTTCTCACCTCTCATCAAAGAAACTTCTCTTTGAAAACAGAGAGAGACCATTACAGAAACCCACAACTGATCAAAATGCAGAGTTGTATAGCCCAGTTCCAAGTGCTACATCTACAACACAACTCTTGCACCTGAGGCTCAGGAAACATCTTGAAATGGGGTAGAAAGAGCGTAAGAGCCAGAGGAACAGGTAGTTTGCTGTGAGGTTGTATCTCCTAGAAATCTCAGAGAAGCTATACTCATGAAGTCTTACCAGCATAGCTAGCTAAACATGACCTGCCTGAACAAAGATGACACCATAAACATGCTGATGTGGAAGGCAGAATGCTCCCAAGGCCTCAACCCTAGACAAAGAACTATAAGAAACAAGGGATGCTGAGAGCAGGAGAAACAGTCTTCCCCAGGCAAGAGCACACCAACTGGTTATTGAACATCAAACCGTCAGCTTTTAAAACATACACATGTCAAGTAACATTATATGAACTGGTTATATTTATATATTTAGGAGCACACACACACACACACACAAAATTAAACAAAAAGAGGTCATGAAGTTGAATGAGAGCAACAGGGGTACATAGGAGGAGCTGGAGGGAGCAAAAGGAAAAGGAAAATAATGTAATTATAATTTCAAATAATATAGTAAGAAAAAAAGGGTGAAGAAGCTGAGCACAGCATCCATTTCTGTTTCCTGACAATGTGACCAGCCTCCTGCACTCCTTCCCCCATGAATCCCAGCCATGATGGACTGTGCTCTTAAATGACCTTTCCTTCCTGCCTTGACAGGTGTTTTGTCACACTGACAAATATAACTAACATGAGTTCATAAGGCCAAAATATAAGATGGTAGTAAACTTTGGCCCAATACCAAAGCCTAGATTTTTTTGAGAAGTACATCTAGATTTCAATGCTTAAAATATACATCTACACATATATGTGCACACACATAAACATATGCACAAATGTATATATGTTACATTTCCTACTTTAAACAAGCTTTTTAATTGACAAAAATATAAAACAATTTCTTCTCTTACCCAGTACATGTCTATATTAGCAGAGGTACAACTGGGCAGTAAAATGGCCAAATACAAAGAAAAATAAAAGAACATAGGTAATGACAAATTATAAAGTCTGCCTCTGAATAACCAAGATGACCGATATAGTCGAGAGAACAGGATAATGCAGAAGAGAATGTGAATGGCTGATAGTATAACCATATGCATTATTTTTTTCACATTTTTAAATTTTTACATTTATTTGTGTGTGTGTGTGTGTGTGTGTGTGTGTGTGTGTGTGTGTGTGTGTGTACACAATGGTGTATGTGTGGCGGTCAGAGTGCAACTNACAGGAGTCAGCTCTCTTTCAACCATGTTGGTTCCAGGAAATGAACTCAGGTTATCAGGCTTGGGGGCAAGCACCTTTACCTGCTGAGCCACCTCACCAGCCACAAATGTATTATTTTTAAAAATGCTGAGTAATACTCCATTGTATAAATGTACCATATTTTCTTTATTCATTCTTCAGCTGAGGGACATCTAGGCTGTTTCCAGTTTCTGGCTATTATGAATAAAGCTGCTATGAACATACCATCAAGCAAATATCCTTGTGGTATGATTGAGCATCCTTTGGGTATATGTCCACAAAATCCATATACTGCCTTATTAATAAATGTTTATGGAATAAAACAATGACAGAGAATGAAATCAACTGCATAAAAATCCATAAAGCTCTAAGACTCCATAAAATTAAAATGACCTTTCAAATTCATAATGATATTAACTTTCTTCTGAAAATGCACACTCAGGAAATCCGAACTTAAGGGGAAGCTCATAAAAAAAGTATTAAGTACCAAACACACAGCAACATGTCATTAAGCTATTTTACCTACCTGCACTCAAAAACATATTTTACCTTGCCTTATTTATTTTTTTATTTTAGATGTGTCAGTGTTTTGTCTAAATGTATATCTATGTACCACACACATGCCTGGTGCCTGCAGAGCACAGGAAAGGGCACTGGCTTTCCTGTGGATGGAGTTAGATGGTTATGAGCCACTATGTAGGTGCTGGGAGTCGAACCTTGTTGTCTAGAAAAATAACCAGTGCTCTTAACCACTGAACCATCTATATAGCTCTCAAAATATATCTTTAAGTAAAGGTAGGGGAAAGAAAAAGGCCTACATTTTACTTAGGCAACTATATACTTTTATTCAGTATAAGTACAAGAAAACTGGCATTTAAAGAATGATAACTGTTAAAATGGATTAAAGAACTAAAAATATGCACTAAAACTGTAAATTCCTTGAGGGAAAAGAAAGCACAAGAAAAAAGTTTCTTCTACTGGCATAGACAACAATGACAATGAATATCACAGTTAAAGCTCAGACAACGAAGCCAAAAAGTAAACAAGGGCCTACACCAAACTAAAAAACTTCTGCCCCAACAAATAAAAGGGCAGACTATGGAAAGGAAAGAAATATCTGTAAACCAAATATTATATAGGGGTTAAAATCCAAAATATTTATAACACACTTTATAACACACTAACTTTTTTAAAAGGCCAATTTAAAAATAGATGAAAACCCTAAATAGATATTTTCTAAAGAACACATAAAAATAGACAACAGGTATGTATAAAGTTGCTAAATATCACTAATTATTTGGGAAATTAAATCAAAANCACAATGAGGTATCACCTCACCCCTATTAGGATAGCTGTATTATCAAAAGAGCATTGGTAAGGGTGTAAAAGAAAAGTGACCTTTGAGTACTATGGATAGAATATAAATTGGTACAGACAATATGGAAAACAATACAGGAAGATAAAACAGAAACATCATCTAACCCAGGAATCCCTCTCCTGGTATACAGCCAAGTAAAATGAAATTAGAACATCCTAAAGAGATCTGCATTCACACTGCAGCATTATTCTCAAAGTAGAAACAACCTAAAGGCATCTATCAATAGATAAATGAATGAACGTTCTGGTGTGTCTTTGGCTATAAGACAAAGAAATCAATCTCAANGTGACCAGGAAACTTCCTCCCTGCTGGCTAGCTTTCACAGTGTTAGAAGGTGCTATAGAGGCTGCTAGGGAAGAAAAGACATCAGGGATATTAGCTGTCGGTGAACTCTTCATCCTATAATACTGACCTTCCAGGCAAGACGTATCCACTGTTCCAATAGTGGCCTCACTGTTGCAGGTACCTAACTGATTTCTGATTGGATTTGAGGCCCACTGCATAAAAGGGAATTTCATCTCTGGTACTGAAATCCTATTCCAAAGCCCATGGCTGAGGAGGTCATAGGCCCTAAGGTAAAGCCTGCTGTTGTTACTTTCCTAAATGGGCATGTTATCAAATCACCTTCTAAATATTTATGTTTATATTCACTAATAGACCTTTGTTGCTTTTACCCTTGGTTATAGAAGTTTTTTCTTTGCAGTGGGCAGCAATCAATGCTGAGATGCTGTGCTGACTGGTTTTTATGTCAACTTGACACAAAGCTACAGTCACCCAAGAGGGAATCTCAATTGAGAAAATGCCTCCATAAGATTTGGCTATAGATAAGCCTGGAAAGCATTTTCTTAGTGATTATGTGAGAGGACCCAGCCCACTGAGGGTGGTCCCGCCCTGGGCTGGTGGTACTGGGTGCTGTAAGAAAGCAGGCTGAGCAAGCCATATGGATGGAGCAAGCCAGTAAGCAGCACTCCTCCATGGCCTCTGCATCAGGTCCTACCTCCAGGTTCCCACCCTGTCTGACTTCCCACCCTACCTGCTTTCTACAATGAACTGTGTGCTGGCTAGTTTTATGTCAATTTGACACAAACTACTGTCATCTAAGAGAAGGGAACCTCAATGCTTCCATAACATAGGGTTGCAGGCAAGCCTATAGGGCATTTTTTAATTATTGATGTGGGAGGCCCCATAGAAGCAGGCTGAGCAAGCCAGGAGGAGCAAGCCAGTAAGCAGTACTCGTCCACGGCCCCTGCCGCAGCTCCTGCTTCCAGGTTCTGGCCCCGTTTGAGTTCCTGTCCTGACTTCCTTCAATGTTGAACAGTAATGTGTAAGTCTAATAAACCCTTTCCTCTCCAACTTGTTTTTGTTCATGGTGTTTCGTCACAGCAATAGTAACCCTGACTATGACAAACTGTTATATGGAAGAGTGAATGAAATAGACCCTTTCCTCCCTGTTACTTTTGGTCACAGTGTTTCANTTTAGCAANAGAAACCCTAACTAAAATAGATGTATAACTGGTCAAAGTGCTAAGAATAAGAGACTGAAGGCTCAGCCCTAAATAGGAATATATCNATAACACCTCCTCCCTCTACTCCAACCCACAAAGGTTTAAAGAACAGCATGGAAGAGGAGGTAGAAAGAATGTTAAGTACCAGAGGATGAGGAGAAATGCAGTGAAATGCTGTCTTTTGGAGAACACATGGCTATTACACTCATCAACTCCAACATCTGTTGATTACATGCACAAAATCAAGCCAGCTTAAATTCTAGAATGAATGTGGAGGCCTCAACCCTTAATGAAGTGCTACCAGCAGTTGAGTAGTTGTTGTAGGAGAGAGAATCATCCTTTTTTGAGGATATTCTTCCATTGGTAGGTCTCCCATGCTCCAGTGGATGACCTCATACCCATGTACATACTGACAACAGTAACTGGACTTAGTGAGTTATCAAAAAGTGGTGGAGAGGTATAAAGTTAGGAAGGGACATGTTGGAAGGATGTGGAGAGAGCTGGAAAAGGGAAATGGCAGTAAGTATGACAATTCATTGTATGAAATTCTCAATAATAAAGGAAAATTATAACTTAAAAATTAACTAGATGCTAAAACTACTAAACACATCACATACCTTGGTTGCATGGCCTACAGAAATTCAACTGAGCTGGAAAGCTTCCTCCCTACCTATGCAGGTTGCTGGGGAACAAAGTCCATCAATGAATTACCCAGCTGTGAACCCTATGAATTACAGTATCAACCTGCCAGGTAAGATATGGCCATTTTTGCAACAGTGTATGACAGTCATAGGGATAACCAACCACCCTCTGATTGGATTTGAGGCCTGCTCCAAAGGAGGGAACTCATGCCTGATACTATAAACCCCAGNCAAAATCCTATGGAGAGGGAGGTCATAGATAGACCCTAGCATGTAACTTAATACTGTTATTTAGTGTCTTAGTCACTGTGCTATTGCTGTGAAGAGATACCATGACCACAGCAAGTCTTATTTAAATAAATAAATAAATAAATAAATAAATAAATAAATAAATAAAAGCATTTAATTGGAGATTTGCTTACAGTTTCAGAGTCTTAATCCATTATCATCATGACAGGGAACGTGGCAGCAGGGAGCATGGTGGCAAGGCAGGCATGATGATGGGGAAGTAACTGAGAGAGATTCTGTCCACAAGCAAAGAGAGTCACTAGGCTTGGCAAGAGCTTTTGAAACTTCAAAGCCCACCTCCAGTGACATACTTCCTCCAACAAAGCCACACCTCCTAATCCTTATAATCCTTTCAAATAGTACCACTCCCTGGTGACTAAGCATTCAAATATATGAGCCTATTAAAACTACCACTTTTAGCTATACTGACATTCCATCAAACCACCTTCCACATATTTATGTTTATACTAAAAAACAAATGCTATTCTAAGCCTTGATCGGAGAAGCTTCTCAAAAACAAATGCTATTCTAAGCCTTGATCGGAGAAGCTTCTCTTTCCATTGAACAGTGGTGAATGCAGAGCCTTACGGTTGTACAAGGTGCTGAGATTAAGTGAAGGTTGAGGACTTAGTCCTAAACATGACAGTTATATCTTCTCCTCTAAGGCTGAAGAACATTCTGGAAGAGGGGTGTTCTGGTTTGATTTCCATTGTTGTGATAAAATACTGACCAAAAGCAACTTTCGGAGGAAAGGGTTTATTTTGCCTTATAAGTTCCATCATTNGAGTAAGTCAAAGCAGGAACTCAAGGCAGAAACCTGGAGGCAAGAATTGAAGCAGAACAATGGAGGAATACTGTTTGCTAGCTTGTTTTTCATGCTCACTCAGCCTGCTTTCTCATATAACCCAGAACGACCTTCCCAGAGGGTGGCTGGGTATTCCTGATGCCCCACAGATGTGCACACAGGCCAATTTGATGAAGAAATTTATCAACTGAGGTTCCTTCTCAGTTGAGTCTAGTTTGTGTCAAGCTGCCAAAAACTAATCAGCAGAAGAGAGTAGAAAGAATATAAGATCAAGAACACAAGGACAAGCTGCAGCAAAATGCCAGTTTATAAGTACAACACAACCATTACAGTCATGAATTCACAGCAACTGTGGATGCTGTACTACAGCTGCACATGAATGGGCCTGTCAACAGCCAACCATGGATAGAGAAAAGGATCAGGGCACCCTACCCCTCACTGATGAACTCTTTGCTACTAACAGATTTTAGGAGAAGGGGAAACCATTGTGTTCTGTTGTGTACCCACTGATGATCTCACCAGACTCCAATAGGCCCAACCCAATGGTCGTACAGATGGCTTTGGCCAAACGAAATGGGTCAAAAACAAAACCAAAAGTCATAAATCTGAAAAGGGGACTAGTAGGGAGACTATGTAGGGACTATGAGGGAGAGGGGCTAGAGAGATAGCTCAGAGGTTAAGAGCACTGGCTGCTCTTCCAGAGGTCCTGAGTTCAATTCCCAGCAACTACATGGTGGCTCACAACCATCTGTAATGAGATTTGGTGCCCTCTTCCGGCCCGCAGGCGTACATGCAGGCAGAACATTGTATACACAATAAATAAATAAATCTTTAAAAAAAGAAGAAAAGAAATATGAGGGAGAAAAGAGAGAGTAGTGGAGAAAATAANCACAATGCATTATATACATGTATGAAACTGCCAAAGAACCAAATTAATAAAAAAAGGTGTCTGAAAAACTTTGTTTACACACACATCTATATATATCACTAAACATTAAAAGGAGTCCTTTCCTCCTCACCTACCCCAACTCATTCCCCAGCCATGCTCAGGATGCAGTACTTAGCTTTGAGCTCTGAGGTCCTGCCAAGCTCTGAGGTGCTGTCACCTCCTTCTTTCCAGACACCATCAGGATCACCTAGGCCTCATCAAACACAGTCAGATGACCTCTAAAATGAGAACTTAGAGATGGCCAACAAGATATGTCTGGAGGAGGAAAAGACGATCTGTAGGAAGAAGGCACTACTGATGGCTGTCATTGGTAGAAATGCCTTCACCGAAGGCCCTGANGCCCAAAGTACAATAATCACTGGCATTGATATTATCATGAACTTCCATGAAACCAGTTTCACAAAAGAAGCCTNTGAGAGATTTATCAAAGATTACATGAAGCCAATCAATGACAAACTTGAGCAATAGAGACAAGAAAAAGCAAACTCTTTTCTGCCTGGAATTGCAGAACAAGTCAAGTACATGTCTACTAATCTCAAAAGTTACCAGTTCTCTGTTGGTGAAAACACAAATCCATTTAAATGGTATAGCTGTTCTGTTGGGCTACCGGAAGGCACCCTCATATGTAATTTTGAGGATGGCTTAAAAATGGAAAAACATTAACAAATTTTACAATNACTGTCAATCTATCACTTGTCATCACAAGTGGCTGCTGCTTATCTATTCACACAATATCAGGACTGAAGACTCATGTGACTGACATCATCCTGACTCTTCATTTATTCTGACTTTGGGCATCTAGAGCAGAGGAATTGTTTTTAAAACCACAAAAAGTTGTCAGGCGGCAGTGTTGCACACCTTTGATCTCAACACTTGGGAGGTAGAGGCAGATGAACCTCTGAGTTCCAGGCCAGCCTGGTCTACAGGACAGCCAGGGCTACACAGAGAAACTCTGTCTCGAAAAACCAAAAAGTCACAGGAGTTTCTAACAATAACAAATGTAATTAGACACACATACAAAGAGGAGAAGAGGAAGGTAGAGACAGACTCATAAACGTTCTTTTTTATCTATATTTTTTTCTCTTTGATGATGAAAGAATCTTACAGGCCACCTAATATCACTTAAATATAATACTCTTCTTTTAGAAAACAAGGAACTCAAAATATTACAAATCATCTAATTCATGTTTGTCTGATACACCTTTATATTTCTGTCTTCCTCTTCATTTTATTCACTGATCTTCTACACAAACAGAAAATATGTCTTCTATTTCTCAGAGTCATTCAAATCTTCATTTGTTATGCTATGGTACTACTGATTACTAATAACAACTTAACACAATGCAAAATTTCAGATAAAATCTAATAAAATGAATATGGCCACCCCTTAGAAAATAAGTAAAGGCATGTGTCTTAGTCAGTGTTATAGTGCTGTGAAGAGACACCATGACCACAGCAACTCTTAGAAAATAGGTAAAGGCATGTGTCTTAGGCAGTATTCTACTGCTGTGAAGAGACACCATGACCACGGCAACTCTTAGAAAGGAAAAAGATTTAATTGGGTGGCTTACATTTTCAGAAGTTTAGTCCATTATCATCATGGTGTGACATTGTGGCATGCAAGCAGACATGGTACTGGAGAAGGAGCTGAGAGTTCTACATCTTGACCCTCGGGCAAAAGGAAGTGGCCTAAGTGTCACACTGAGCAGAGCTTGAGCAAAGGAGACCTCAAAGTCCACCCCCACAGTGACACATTTCCTCCAACAGGGTCACACCTATTCCAAAAAAGCTACACCTCCTAATAATGCCACTCCCTATGAGCTTATGGGGGCCAATTACATTCAAACTACCACAACAAGTATTATCAAGATTGTTCACAAATTATCAATACAGAGAAAATGTTGAGAGTCAATATGGGACAAATTTAGGAGTANGAAAGCTCTATAATGACCTATGTGATCTTAGGTAAGTTGTTAGATTTCTATAAGATCATTTTCTCATTTGCAAACTAGCAATACATAATAGCTTCCACTTCATACATTTACTTATAGGATGGCTCCGAGGTTAAGAGCACTTATTGCTCTTGCAAAGGACCTGGGTTTGGTTCCCAGCATCCACATGGAGGCTCACAACCATCTGTAATTCCAGATCCAAGGGATCTGGCACCCTCTTCTGACCTCTGTTGTCACCAGGCATACACATGGTAAACATACATACATGCAGGAAAAACACTCATACTCATAAAATAAATAAATCTAAGGAAAAAAGATTAACTATATATAAGGTATATTATCTTATATAATAACTACCCTGATATAAATAATGCTGGCTTGTTATTTTTATACACAGAACAAAAAAGAAACTTTGACCTAAAACTTACTCTATCTGAATGTCACAGCAGCACTAGACCAAGAATTAAGGTCCTGAATTCCACTTACATTGTCTTCCACAAAACCAAAAATGCTCTTAGCTATTTATACCTTAACAACTATTCCTCTCCCTCTATACTGAACAACTAATAATTTCTCCTTTTTTTTTCTGAAGTTTTTGTTTTGTTTTNTTTGCTTTGCTTTTCTCTTTTGGGACATGGTCTTGCTATGTGTCGCTTGCTAGTCTAGATCTCACTCAAAATCACACTGTCCTCAAACTTGATGCAATTCTCTTGCCTCTGCCTCCCTAGTGCTAGGTTTAAAAACATCTGCTATGACACCTGTCAGTAAAAGGTGCTATTTTTATCTTTGTCAAAGCAAAATACCTAAATGCATAAAAATTGCTAAAGTTAAAAAAAAAAACTCAATGGAACAAACAAAGCCCAAAATCTAATGAAATTCATATCCAAAAAGGGAAATTGACAGAATAACAAACTCACTTCTGTAACCGATTGCTATATTATTCTTTTATCTTCAAATGGTAAAGATGGTAAATTTATTGTTCAAAATGCCAAATACAACAGGCAAAATCTATTCCACCGATCAAAACTAATGACAATGTTGAGAAGAAATATATGTCAGAACTTTAAAAGAAAACTAAGATACCTAGAGTCAATGAAAACTAAGTTGTATAACTCATGCAGTAAGTTTCTTTACTCACTAGTTATTAGCAAATGTTCTGGTTACTTTTCTGTGACCAAAAGCAATGTGGGNAGAAAAGAATTTATTTCATCNTAGAAATCACAGCTCATCGTGGAGGGAAGCCCAGGCAGGAAATCTAGGGAAGATCCTAAACCAGAAACCANAGAGGAAACGTTGCTTACTGGCTTGCTCTCTCACTTATGCTCAACCAGCTTTCTTACACAACCCAGGACCACATGCACAAGGGCTGCACTGCCCACAATGGGCTGGGCCCTCCCACATCAATCATTTATCAAATGGCCCACAGACATGCCACAGGCCAATTTCACNGAGGTAATTCCTCAACTGGAGGTTCTCTCTTCTCAAATGACTGGTTTGTGTCTAAATGAAAACTAACCAGTACAGCAAATAAGTGAACCTAAGATTTAAATAATAATGATATCTAATTCTATTTTTCCATTAGCCTTGCTAGGAAGCTAGTGTTAGCCTTAGTTATTGTTAAAGTAGACTCTCAATATGCAGGTGGATTGCTTCTCAGCCTTTTAGCTAAGATCAAGGGTAGTGTTGTGGTATGGCAATATAAAAAGCTGGAGAAAATAAGACATCTGACTAATTACTCTTCACTGTGACTTGATAATGTTGCTTTGTAACAGATTAGAANCAAAGGAAAATATGATTCCAAACATGACTAGTGATAGTGGGACAAAGATAAAACAAGGATTTAAAATTATTGATAGACTATATATCCTTTCATGAGGAAATANTGATGAAGTCTGTTGGCAAATAGCTGCTAAGTCACTAAATAACACTAAAGCAGTAGTTCTCAACCTGTGGGTGGCAACCCCTTTGGCAAACCTCTATCTCCAAAAATATTAATATTACAATTCATAACAGAAGCAAAATAACAGTTATGACATAGAAACAAAAATAATGTTATAGTTGGGGGTCACCACAACATGAGGAACTGTATTATAGGGTCATAGAATTTGGAAGGTTGAGAACCACTGCTCTAAAGGAACCTCAGAAATCATATTGTCTGCCAACATATGTATAGGCCCTATGCAATAGTTAATTTTTCATTAATTTGTGAATATAATCTAATCACAATATACCAAGAAAAACAAACTACTCAATTACAGAGACAAAAACAATTTAAAGTACCANGGAGCCAAGAGTCATGGTATACACCTGTAATCCCAATGCACAAGAGGCTGAGGCAGAAAGAACGTTAAAGAGTCTAACACCAGTCTGGGCTACATAGTAAGACACTGTCGTGAAATATAACACACATACATCTAGTAACCATTCTCAGAACCATTTATACTTTTTTAAAGTTCTTAACAAATGCATCTTAAAGTATAGAATAAACACNCTACAACTTTGATATGGCTTATCAAAAGTTGGGGTTATATGCCTCTTAAACTTTAAAACTGAAAACCACTGGTCTGAATTGTTTTACAAAATATTTGAGCAAAGTGATGGTGGCACATGAATTTAATCCCAGCATTTGGGAGGCAGATGCAGGCGGATCTCTGAGTTCAAGGCCAGCCTAGTTTACAGAGTGAGTTCCAGGACAGCCAGAGCTACACAGAGAAACCCTGTCTCAGAAAAATATGTGTGTGTGTGTGTGTGCATATGTGTGTGTGTTTGCTGTTTGTATAATGTGTAAAAATAAGTCTGTGTGCCCCAGTGAGGACCCATTATCTGTAGTATAGTAAAAGCCAGAGACCTCCAGCCAAATCATTGACTCATGGCAATGAATACTTGCAAGTAAAGATGAGTGGACTGAAGGGTAAACTATGTGACTCATTGGGTCACACTACAGCTTCCATGACAAGATTCTTCTTTTTTTTTCTTTTTGTTTTTTGTTTTCTTTGTTTTGTTTGGTTTCTGGTTTTTCTTCTAAATTTGGTGGTGTTTGGGGGGAGAGGATGGCAAGGGCTAAGAGCACATTCGAGGGGACAGAGAGATAAGTGGAATTGGAATACAGGATATGAAATCCACAAAGAAACAATAAAAGCCAGGCAGCAGTGGCGCATGCCTTTAATCACAGCACTCAGGAGGCAGAGGCAGGTGGATCTCTGTGAGTTCGAGGCCAGCCTGGGCTACAGAGCAAGTTCCAGGACAGCCAGGGCTGTTACACAGAGAAACCTTGTCTTGAAAAAAGAGACAGAGAGAGAGAGACAGTGAAAGATCAATAAAAGTTTTTAAAAAGTATGTTTGTATAATGTGCAAAAATAAGTCTGAATTGAAGGCATAATAATATACATATGTGTACATGTGAGATGACATTGAGAAATTTTTCACTGATACATTAATGAATTCTACACTTGCCTTGTAAAATNTGTTTCTTCCCCAGGAATTTGGCATACAAAAACTCTATTTGGGTTTTACTTTACTTTCACGTAACAGTTTTCCAGGAGCCAAACTGCATGCACATTTTCAATCACTTACCAAGCAGCCCATATTTTCACCACAAATTCCAACTAATATCATGTGCATAACCTTAGAACTGATTGCACCATTTAAATTAAGGAGATCAACATCACATTTTATTTTTAAAAAATGATGATGATAGAAAATTCAAAGGAATTTTAAGAATCTCAATTGGTAGAACCTACTATGTCTCAAAAAGAAAGGAAAAAAAACTCGGTGACTTAAGAAACAACTCAATTTATATAAAGTATGGTGGCATGCTACATCTAAACTCGGCTTTTTTGGGTGTGCTGTCTGTCTTGTAGAACAGTTCATGAGACAGTTCCAAGTGTCTAAAATGACATGACAAAATAGTTAACATATCAGAAGCTTAAATAAATGAGAAAAACAGTTTAGCAATGACACAATTCTTATTTATTTTGGAACCAAGTCTCATACCCAAAACTCTGTGTTTTACCAACCAAACAGTTATTTACTATAGCAACTTCATTACAAGACTTCCAAAATTTTCCACACACTTCAATGATGAGCTATCAAAGCCTGTGTGTGTGCTGTTACCTGGGCAACACTAAAGAGGACTTTTACCTTTACAGAACTGGAGGGTCAAAGAGAAGCAACCCTCCTTCAAACTGTGCATGGTTTTAGTTAGAAGCAGTAAGTGTGAAATCAGCAGACAGAAAAAGCTTGAGACCTACCCCCANTGCTTCAGTCTGATAAACAAACAGAACTCACTGCCATTTATATCCATTTCTAGCCACCTAGTGCCCCTGCAGAACAAGGTACACTCCATACAAGACTTTAAAACATGGTCAATCATATTAACTGTCAATAATTAATACTGAAATCCAAGAAATCTTCTGGAGTTAAGAATCAATCCCTCAGGACTCAGAAGATGGTTTAGTGGGTAATATATTTGCTACAAAAACATGAGGTCCCCAGAACCCAAGTAAATGTCAAGCCCATCTCTAACCCCAGAGGTCAGATATGGAGGCAAGGAATCCTTGGAACAAGCTGGATAGCTACACTAGCACAAACAACAAATTCTTGGTTCAAGAGACCCTACCTCAATACATAAGGTGGAAAGCAAGCCATCAGGGAAGATACCAGACATCAATCTCTGACCTCTACACACACATACACATACACAT
>LZPO01107983.1:128689-140374 GCA_001675575.1 Neotoma lepida | reverse complement strand
TTCCTTTCCTCCTTCCTGTTCCTTCCCCTGACTCCCTACCAGGCTGGCCTAGAACTCAACATTCTCTCACCTCAACCTCTTGAGTGCAGAAAGTATAGGTCACCACACCCAGACTCTTTTTTATTTTACATTAAAAAATGATGCCTCCTTCCCTGCCCTAAAGTATTTNACTAGGTCGCTTATGCACTAAGTTGTGCCAAGCCTATTCTTCCCCATAAAAGCTATGTCTTGTTGGTCTTTGGGGTGACTCATCTACTGTGTATGCATACAAATTATAGTTCAGAAGGTTGTTGTAAGAATTAATTAATGTTTGCTGCATGCTTTATGATCTTCAGATGAAAGGCACAAGATGAAATGCAGTATGTCTACATAAAATAATAACACTGGGGCACATTATAAAGAATGAGAGAAATCTTTCTGAACAAAAAAATTGTACTGAGTATTAACTACATTGTCTTTCTTATTGTTTGAAATAGAATGAAACAATATTTGAAGGAACATCATGAAACTCAAGAGATTCTTCAGGTGAATATNCAATTGATCAAGAAGGTATTATAGACTTTAGCTTTTGTATAGTAAATATCAAAAAGAAAAAAGACAGATGGAAAGAAATGAAGCGGGGAGCATATAAGCAATGATGAAAGAAGGCAGCTAGCAAGCAATAATAAAGATCCTTCAGCCAGAGCTCGGGCATACACCTGGAATCTCAGCCCTTGAGGGAATGGAGACAGCGGCATCAACAAACAGCTCAAGACCTTACCCAGCTACAGAGTGAGTTCAAAGACAGCTTTGGACTACATGAGACCTTGTCTCAAGATAGATAGATACATAGATACATAGATAGATACATATATATAGATACATAGATACACAGATACATAAGTAGATACATAGATACACAGATAGATACATATACATAGAACACAGATACATACATACATAGTAGATACATAGATAGACAGATAAAACAAAACTGATTCTTGAAACTTTCCTCACTGAGATAAACATTTCTTTATAAACTGTCAGGAACTAGTTTACTGGAAATCTTTTATTCCTCACAGCTTTACATGTAGGTGGGAAGAAGGTTTAAAGAAACAGGATGAAGAAAGGGGGAAGGAAACCTGAGTAAATGTAGTATCAGTGGGCATAGGAGAAACCAGTTGGTTTTTGGTGTTTTGTTGTTTGTTTGTTTTCCTTTTTCAAGACAGGGTTTCTCTGTGTAGCCCTGGCTGTCCTGGAACTCACTATGTAGACCAGGCTGGCCTTGAACTCGAAGATCCACCTGCCACCACCATCCAGNGAGAAANCATTTATTTTTTAACCCATTCTTTTTTAATATTTATTTTTAATTTTTATTTATGTGTATATGTACGTATCCCTGTGTGGTGTGTGTGTGTGTGTGTGTGTGTGTGTGTGTGTGTGTGTGTGTGTGTGTGTGTGTGTGTGTGTGTGCTCCATGTGTTGGAGGTGAGGACATTAATTAGGTTTTCTGAAAGCTGGAGTTACAGGCAGTTGTGAACCACCTAATGTGGATGCTAGGAACCAAACTTGGGTTCTTCACAAGACAGCAAATAAAACACTCTTAGCTGCTGAGCCATCTCTCCAGCCTCAAACTTGGATATTCTTCTATTTTATTCCCCTAATGATAAGACCTTCTAGTATCAATTTATTCTGTCCATCTATCCCATCTGCCTTGGTTGGGTCCCTTGGCATCTCAGGTCTGGACCACCACAACAGTTCCCTGGCTACACACCTGAACTTATTTTAACCTGCATTCCCAACTAATCATGTCTAAATCCCTTTCTGCCTCAGAAGGCCTGCTGTTATCAAGCCCATCAGTGACCANCTACTCACTGACATTGTTCTCCTGGGAAGAATGGCCTCATTCATAACTTTGATGTCATTGGGGTGTCCNATATTTCTCCTTCACTAGTCTAAGTTTAACTCATTCCTGTGGTTTCCTGTCAATTTTAAAGCTTCCATGATTACTCTAGCTCTCAGTAATCTTTCTTTTCTGTCCTAGTTGGCTTCTGGACACTTAGGGTTTATACCACAGGCTTGTGTGTTAATTTTACCTATGTAAAATTATGTGGTGAAGCTATAACTTCCTGGTTGCAAAGACCATTCTTTATACACATGGTAGCATGCCCTGGAGTTTAAAGACTTACTTACTTATGCATCATCAATGTGGGTAAGGTCTTTATTTTAAAAAACTGGACAAATATTTTGACAAGTACTGGGCATGTCCACTTCAGTTTCTGACTCATGAGAAAAGACTTGAGACCTGAAAATATAGACTATCAGCTGTGTTTTCTGGCAAAGAAGGAATGTTCCATTCATCACACCTAACACCTAAGGGAAATATTACCCCTAAATTTTCTATTTCTCTTGCTNGTTCCACTCTCATTAATAAACTCCCAGGTAGCCCAACAGTGGTGGCACACACCTTTAATCCCAGCATTTGGGAGGCAGAGGCAGTTGGATCTCTGAGTTTCAGGCCNACCTAATCTACAGAGTGAGTTCCAGGGCAACACAGAGAAAACCTGTTTCAAAAAACAAAATAAATAGATAAATAAATAAATAAGTAGATAGGTAGATAGATAGATAGATAGATAGATAGATAGATAGATAGATAGATAGATAGACAGACAGACTCCTTCGCAGGCTTTCCAGGTTCCCTAATAGCAAGAAGATTGAGTCCCAGATAAGGAGGAAATATTTTCGGACTGGAAAAATATGCCTTTGTGAGGTTGTGACAGTAACACTCTATGCATTTTGTCAGAGTGGATTTCCTTCAAGACATATATCATCTCTGGTTAATTGAGAAAATCAAGTTTATGGATCTCCAAAGCTGAAGAGCCATCACCAAGGCAATGGTGACCTTGCCAAGTATTCTGGCCACGAGAGGCTGCCAGAGCANTGTTTACAGCTCACTTCACGACACAGCAGCAAGCACCTCCACCAAAACAGACAGCAAACAAGCAAACCTGTCCCACAGTTCTGCTTGTCAAAGCATCTGTCCTGGCGTGGGCTACTCCAGATAGGCCACAGGCTTTGAGAGCCAGGCAGCCTCACAAAGTGTGACTCATGAATCACCTTGATTTATTAAGTCACAGCATTAGTCAGAGTTCTGTCACCAAAGCAAATGCCTGAGATAATCAACTTAGAACAAAGACTGATTCTGGCTCACATTTGTAGAGATTTCAGCTCATGATTGGTTGGTCCTACTGTTTTGTGGGCCTGTGGTAAGGCAGTAGCATAATGCTAGAATGCACAACAAAACCAAAACATTCATGTCCTCACATGCCAGGGAGCACAGGGAGAGAAAGGGAAAGGGGCTACACCCCACCAGTTCCTTCCAAGGGAATACTACAGGTGACCTGAAGGCCTCTCGCTGCCTCGAGTTTGCACAAGCTCCCACTAGTATCTTCCAAAGCATGGGCCTTCGGGGGATATTTAAGTCATACACAGCCACAACCACATTGGGCCAATAGCCAATCGTTCTGTGTCTGTTTCCTCATGTGAAATAGGATCCTAAGGAGTTAATATATGTAAAGTGACTGACTCATACAGTGCCCAGCATCTAAAAGCTAGTAAATACTGGTCATGAAAACAGGCAAGCTCCAAAAAAGATAATGATGATAAGACTACCTTAGTCTCAGCCTACTGACTCATTTTGGTAAAACATAAGGGATAGCTTGCCAAACTTGTTAAAATCTGGTGAAGATTTGTTACTTCATTTTTTTTTGTCAATTTCATTTTACTATGAATGTGTTTTCCCATGAATTAGAAGCAGTTCCTTAAAAGGAAGGGTCTCTAGATTTCCTTTCTGAAGTAATTAAGGATAGCTAGAGAAGGCTAGAGTGAAGTCCATCAGATAGTCTTGTAAGGAGATGCACAGACAGGTGTAATGACAATTTCGAAGACCACAAGAATGCAGGATGAAGGACACAAATCCCAGAGAAAAGTGAAGTGTCCAGGTGTCCAGAGGGGTCACTGAACCTTCAGAAATATTTNATAACATCCTCATGAACAAGAGCTTATGTTTAAAGATGGGCCCAAAGCTTGCTCTCAAGCTTTAAATAGAGTTTCTGAACCTTTAACTGATAATATTATTTATACTACAAGTGAGCTCTTGATTAATACCCAAGAATATGCTTTTTGTGAACACTTCCCTAGGGTATTGAAATGCATCACGTGTAATGCATTCTCTGGGTGATTTAGAACACTGATGGGTCTTTGTCAAATGCACCCGGGCCATCAGCACACGTTCCTAAGTCTTCAACATCTTCTGNGCATCCAAAATCAAATTGATNTATTGGTTTAGTTTCAAANCCTCCATTAAGTATACTTTTTTTTCTCTTCTTTTCTTTTTTTTCATATCCAGCACTGTTGGGTGTTTTTGCTCCTACACTGAGAGTCCAGATTCTGAATGCCATTACCAAGACTCAGTTGACAGCTNTGCCACTTTTGTTTGATGTATGACCTCTGGGCAAGTAACAACCTCTCTCTTTCCTCAACCTCCTTGTTTTTAATCTGGTGATAATAATGGTGCTGCTTAGCTTTTGTCAACTTGACACAACCTAGAGTCACCTGGCAAGAGGAAGCCTCAGTTGAAGAATGGCCCTCATCAAATTGGCCTGTGGCCATGTCTATGAGAGACTTTCTGTTTGTTTGTTTGTTTTAAATAACATTTGAAAAAAATTTATTTTATATGTATGGGTGTTTTGTCTGCATGTATGTTTATCCATGTGAGTACCTGGTACCTATGGGAACCAGAAGAGGGCATTGGATCCCCTGGAAGTGGAGTTACAAATGGTTGTGAGCTGCCCTGTGGATGCTTGTAATCNAATCTGGTCTTCTAGAAGAACAATGAGTACTGTTAACCTCGGAGTTACCTCTGCAACACCCAGGGATTGGTTTGATTGATGATTTGATGTGGGACAGCCTAGCCCACTGTGGGTGACACCATCCCTAGACAAATTGGCCCAAGCTATAAAAGAAAGCTAGATGTTGCAGATCCGGGTAAGGACTGGATGTGGCTCTTGTTTAGACCCATGGGCACTCAGGAAGTTCCCAGCAGCTCCAGGAGTTTCTGTACATCCAGGGGGTGGACAGCTCTGAACCAGGATTAATGCAGCTCTCAGACCTCATCAGAGAAGTTTCTTTGTGCAGTNGATGTTGTAAATGCAGAAACTCACCACTTGTCAAAGTGAAGAGAATAAATGAGTGTGGAGTGCTCAGTCACAAATGGGACATCTGTATCATAACCTCTTCCCAAGGCTCAGGGACCATCTCAAAAAGGAGAGCAGAAAGATTGTAAGAGCCAGAGTCCAGTGTGAATCAGAGCAAAACAATGTCTTCTGCACTCATGAAGGCACAGCAGATGTAGTTGCCTGTACAAGACCTGCACAAAATCAAGCNAGTTGACATTCTAGCACAGTGAGAGAAAGAGTTTATAAGCCTGCATCCCTAAGGAGGGGGCTATGAAGAGTTCTTCATGGATTCTGGGGTTTGGAGAGTCAGAATTTTGTTTTTTGTTTTGGTTTCTCAAGATAGGGTTTCTCTGTATAATAGCCCAGGCTGTCCTGTCACTTTGTAGACCAGGCTGGCCTTGAATTTACAGAGATCCACCTGCCTCTGCCTCCCAAGTGCTGGGATTAAAAGTGTCCATCACCCCATCCAGCTTGAGTCAGGGCTATTTTTTTATGGCTCCTGGTAAATCAACCACACTCCAGTGGATGGCACAATACCCAGAGTATATGGACAGAACAAATTTGAGCAGATGGATTATACAAAATAATTAATAATAATAAATAAGATATGAAGCTGAAGTTAGGGCAGGGAGGTAGAGTGGATCTGAAGAGTTAAGGAGAAGAATTGGGTAAATATAATCAAAATATATTATACAAAATTCTCGAAGAATTAATGAACATTTTTTTTTAAAGAAAAGAAAAGCTGAGTGAACAAGAGATTGAACCAGCAAGCAGCATTNCTCNTTAAGTTCTGCTTCAGTTCCTTCGTAAGTTCCTACTGTGACTTCCCTCAATAATGGACTGGGACCTAAATAAATAAATGTAAAGTAAATAAAGNCTTTCCTCTCCAGGTTGCTTTTGGTCACAGAGTTTTATCACAGCAACAGAAAACCAAACTAAAACAATTACGCTCCCCATTTATAATGCTGTTGTAAAATTTTTATTGAGGGTTAGAGAGGTGGCTACAAAATTAAGATCACTGGCTGCTCCTCGAGGCCAGCACCCACGTGGCAGCTCACAACTGTCTGTAACTCCAGCTCCAAGGGGAATCTGAAGCTGGCTTCGAGCCTTGGTGCGCATGAGGNTTGCACATGGTATACACACACATGCAGATAAACACTCACNCATACACATAAAATAAAATAAATCTTTAAAAAGTAAAAAGATAATTTTTTAAAAAGGAGTTTAAGTGATTTAGTACACTGAGTACTATATGTGATGCTGGGTGGTGGTGGCTCACACTTAATCCCAGCACTCAGGAGACCGAGGCAGGCGGATCTCTAAGAGGCCAGCCTGGTCTACAGAGTAAGTTCCAGGACAGCCANAGCCACACAGAGAAACCCTGTCTCAAAACAACAACAACAACAAAACAAAAAACCAAAACCTCTATCTGTGACACATAGTAAACACTGAATGAGAAGAAGGTACAGTCTGTGAGGGGCTGTAATCTCAGGTACTTTGGAGGCTGAGACCGGAGGATTAAAAGTTCAGTGAGGCTACAGAGCAAATTCAAGGCCACTCTGGAAAATTTAGTGAGACCCTGTCTCAAAACAAAAAGTGGGAAAAATAGGGGTGGAAGTGGGGATATAGTTCAGTAGTGAAGCAATTGCTAACCTGTACCAGGCTCTAGATTCAATCCCCAATACTAAGAAGAGAAAAGAAAAAAAAAAAAGTAGTTACTATTGATATTTCTATTCTTGTTTTGTAGAANTTTCTAAAAATAAGTTTTAATACAATTTACATAAAATGTAAAATATGATGAGCAGGTGGTTTTAAGAGACACTATCTTATGTGACAAAAATCATATTTATCTGCTTTGGCCCATTTGCCTTTCTGGAGTCTTGGTGCAATTACTAATAAGGTTCCCATTTCTCTAGCTCTCAGGAGGGGCACATGATACAACTGAGGCCTGTCCTTTCCTTTCCTTCTTGCTGTGTTGAGGCTGGGGTGGGAGAGATGAGACTCTCTTGCCTTTGAATTATGATCTATATAATTTAAGACTGGGACTGCCAGCCATATTATTGCTCTCCACTTTATTACAAGGAAGATGATGCCATCAGACTAAGAGTGGCAGATAGTCCTATACGACTCAGAGAGAACAACGTCTATCTCCAATCAGCATATGCCAAGACATTCACTCTTTGCCTTAAACTAGTTACAAAAGGGAAACAGGAAATCCAGTGCTGGGCTTCCAAATGTGATTCCAATTTAAAGTATGTTGTTTACTGTTTCTGCAGGTAATATCAGTACTAATAAACANCTGTCATGTGTATCATGTGCCAGGAATTGTTTTAAGTGTCTTCAGTTGTAACAACCCTAAAATGTAAGTGTATTAGTTCCTTTTTTCATTGCTGTAAGCAAATATCTAATAAGAAATAAAGATATTCAATATAGGGGCTGGAGAGATGGTTCAGTGGTTAGGAGCACTTGACTGCTCTTCCAGAAGTCCTGAGTTCAATTCTCAGCAACCACATGGTGGCTCACAACCATCTGTAATGGGATCAGATTCCTTCCTCTGCTGTGCATGAAGACAGAATACTCATAAAATACATGAATAAATAAATCTTTAAAAACATATTCAATATAAATGACTCAAGGAGGAAGGGCTTGATTTAGCTTAGGATGAGAAGGGATACAGTCCACCACAGTGGGGAAGACATGGCACCTGAAACATGAAGTCACAGCCCATCTATAGTCAGGAAGCCGAGAGAGATGAAAGCCGGTGTCCAGGGCTCTNCCTCCTATTTTACTTCAGCTCATTGGACGGTTGCTGCCAGCATTCAGAATAGGTCTCCCTTAGTTAAATCTTTCTGGATGCACTTCAACAGACACACACAAAGATGTGTTTCCATGGTGAGTCTAAAACTAATCAGGTTGAAAATGAAGACTGACCATAACAGTAGGTAATACTGTATTATCCTTGTTTTGTAGATGAGGGAGTAAAAAAAAACAGGTTGTGTCACTTGTGCAAGACTGCACAGGTGGGGACAGGATTTGAAACAAGAATCCAAAGTCTTCTCTCTGTGCCTAGCCATCTGTCAAGTAGTCATTGATCATAGATGTTGGTAGATTACACCCTTTTAGGTCTCAAACTCAGGTGCCTATTAACTGAGGTGCTTATTAACATATCAAAGAGGCCCTGGCTGCCATACACTAAGAATAAGATAGGAAGTGGCTCATATAATAAACGTGTACTAATTTGAGGGTAGGAAAAAAGAAAAAGACAAATAGGCCAATGTAGTCCTGTCTACTAAACAAAACACATATTGGAAAACTGTAATAATTAAAGGTTCTCTAGTGATTTCTTTGATACTCTTGCTTTCTTTGGTACTCTCCCAAATGTCACTCATTCTCCGTGTTATTTTTNATATCCTCTGACCAGTTACCAACTTTGAGAAAGGGCCCTGGCACATTTTCATCATCTCTGAGATTCCTGGAACACAGTTCCTATATAGTACCTCTGCTATACCTATCCTCTTTATTTGGTATCCTATGGCATTCTGGGTTAATTGATTTTCCTTCCTTATTTTGAAAACACCTTGNAATTTGTTAAGGATCTCCTATTTGACATGCCAATTAGTTCTGTCTTAACAAATATGACTATTGATAGATGCTATCCACGTATCCCANGGTTTTGCCAGAAATCATCTCCCCTGGTCATGGAAATCATCTCTCTGGATGTTTGTTTTGGTTTGTTTGAGGGGGGTTGTTGTTGATGATGATTCTGCAGGGATTCAACCCATCTGTCTTATTTACTTTTCTACTGCTTTGATAAAACACCATGACCAAGGCAATTTATTAAAGAAGGCATTTAATTTGGGGCTCACAGTTTGAGACAGTTAGTGTCCATGATCATCCTAACCAGGACCATGGCAGCAGGCAGGCATGGCACTGGAACAGCAGCTGAGATCTTATATTTATCTGATCCACAAGCATGAGGCAGGAAGAGAAAGAGAGAGCTAACTGGAAATGGTGTGGGCTTTTGGAAGCTCAAAGCCCACCTCCAGTGACACCCTTCCTCCAACAAGGCCACACCTCCTTATCCTTCCTAAACAGTTCCACCAACTGGGGACCAAACATTCAAATATATGAACACATGGAAGGNCATTGTCATGCAAGCCACCACACCATCATAGTGGGGAAAGTTTGACAGAGTGACTTTGGCAGCTGCTCACAAAGAATGAACCAGGAAGCAAAAAATTCTAAGTGGAAATGAATGCCTGACCCCAGTGATCTACTTCCTCCAATCAGGGCCCACGTCCCCAAGCCTCCACAGCATTCCAAATATCACCACAAACAGTGACCAGCCTTTGGGGGACATCCTACATTCCATTCATAGTCTATGTCAAATATTATTTTCCCAAGAAAGCCTTTCCTGCATTCTTATTTCACAGAGCTCACACACCTTCATCTAGTCTGTGTGTGTCTGTACTTTGTGATTCTGTTCCCTTTTGGTGATATCCTAATATATATTTGCTACCTCTCTCTGTCTTCTGCTTTGGGATGAAAATTTGTGTGGGCAAGAATGTTTTATTCATCTCTGTATCCTCAACTCTTAATAAATCCTTACCACAGAGTCTTTTTCTGATAAATGTTTCTGAAGTAGATTCAATAGATGCATGTATGTGGCCCACTAGTAGAACATCTAACTCAACTTGATCTTTCTTCTGTGCGACAACAAGAAAGTCATTATCATAAAGAAGATGTCTAGAAATGTAGATTTCCCATGATTTCAGAAGATACTTGAATACTCAGTAGCGAACATCTGATATTTAGTGTATCTGAACATCTATTTTCCTACTATGCAAACCANAAATGGTAAGATATGCTTGTATGCTCATGGGAATTACAGACCAGTAGCAAAACATCTGGACTGTAGTTCTGTCAATGGCAACAGGAAGACGCAGCATAGCACTGCCACCAGAAGCCTGAGAAGTTCTCCCCTCAGGGGACTCCATTCAGGTAAAACCAGATGTTTGACTGCCCCGAAGAAAAGAAATTCAGAATGAGTCAGAGGGAAGCAAAGCTAATAGTTAATTATGTAGAGATGTTTCAGATAGGGGTAAATTACATGCAACCAGGTGTCTTAACAACAGATACACACTTAGGTATCTTCACAGTATTCACACACACACATACACACACACAAACACATGCATACATACACACATATTTCTGTGGCTTTTTATACTACATTGCTCAAAAAAGGATGCCATGCACAATAAAGCCTAAAAATGAAGAAGCTGGGGGAAGGGAAAGAATCTGATCAAAACATATTGTATGAAAAAAATTTTTACTTAAAAAACTGAAAAAGCCAGGGGTGGTGACACATGCCTTTATTCCCAGAACTCAGGAGGCAAAGGTAGACAGGTCTCTATGAGTTCAAGGCCAGCTTGGTCTACATAAAGAGTTCTAGGATCTCCAAGGCTACATGGAGAGACCCTGTCTCAAAAAACCAAAATAAATAAATAAATATTACACTTTAAATTATGTTTTACAATTACACTTTAAAATGCTAGCAGTGGAGGGGTTGGTACATTTTTTTTTTAATCTTAAGGATTTGCTTTTGTAAATGAAGCTGTAAGGTTTTATGAGGTGAATTATTTAGATTTAGTGAGGAGAGGAATGTTAATCCCTGAAACTCAGGGCCACACACACTCTGGCCCTTTGAAAGCACGCTTAATTGCTTTGTGCCATGGTTTGAGATGCCTTGAGGAAGACAGAGTTATCTCTGTAGGCAATTTCAATGTTGTCACTTGTACAGAAGTTTCTGGCTCCCAGCCAGATTCCAGAATGGGGGCTTCTTTCTATACCCACAGCCCTGTGTTTCCCTGCCTTCCTATCTTGCCTCAGTCTTTGTCCTGACACTTAGTGACGTTGTGAAAGTTATTTAGCTACATGGGAATTTTCACAAACAAAAGAAAAGCCTTAGCCACAAGTTTNAGACAACCAGGAAAACAGAAAATGGCAAGATCCCTGATCACGCAGGAGGAATGGTAACACCCTGAGCACTGGGGCTGTAAAGGTGGCTCAGTGGTTAAGAGCACAGGCTGATCTTCCAGGGAATCCAGGTTCAAGTCCCAGTACCCACATGGCAGCTTACAACCCTCTGTAACTCCACTTCCAAGGGATCTGATGTCCTCTTCTGGTCTCCATAGGCACCAGGCATATATGTGGTGCTCAGACAAAGAGGCAGACAAAACACCTACACACATAAAATAATAAAACGAAATAATTAAAATAAACAAACAAACTTGAGAACAGCTAACCGAATAGTCTGTAATGTGCTCCTGAACTAAAATTTCTTTGGGGTTCAGCACACATAAACTCTATTCTAGCCATTGGCCTCTATTTTCTTGAATGCTCAACTACTGACATTGTGTCTTTTCTCTCTGTATTTTTCTCTCTGAAACACAGATAAATTATCACC
>LZPO01107983.1:110894-122557 GCA_001675575.1 Neotoma lepida | reverse complement strand
ACTTTCTTAACTGCTGAGCCATCTCTCTAGTACCTGATGCTTTACTTTTATAAAAAATAAACCCATCATGGTGGCACACACTTCTAATCTCAGCACCAGGGAGGCAGCAGAGATAGGCAAATCTGAGTTTGAGGCCAGCCTGGTCTACAGAACAAGTTCCAGGATAGTCAAAGTTACACAGAAAGACCCTGACTCAGAAAAAACAAAATAAATAAACAAATGAGCTGGATGTGATATGCACACTTATAATCTGAGGATCAAGAGTTCCAAGCCAGTCTTGACTATATATCAAGACCCAACATCCAAACAACAATAAAATAGCAAAGTCAAAAATCAAAACAAAGCAAAGCCCTGCCACAAGACTTTTTTTGTTTTTGGTTTTGGTTTTTTTCGAGACAAGGTTTCTCTGTATAGCCCTGGCTGTCCTGGAACTCTCTTTGTATAGATCAGGCTGGCCTCGAACTCACAAAGATCTGCCTGCCTCTGCCTCCCAAGTGCTGGGATTAAAAGTATGTGCCACCACTGCCTGGCACAAGACTTTTTCAAAGCATTTCACATCCCCACTGATAATACCTAAGAGAGCTAGTTGCCCCATGTCCCTGCAAACTTCATGTGTGGCCAATCTTAGAACAGCAACATTTAAATGTCTAATTGAGAGAGATCCCTTAAAGAAAAGTAGTGAGAAGCTGTTCAGTGGTGACAAATGCCTTTAATCCCAGCACTCAGGAGGCAGAGGCTGGCAGATCTCTGTGAGTTCGAAGCCAGCCTGGTCTACAGAGTGAGTTCCAGGACAGCCAGAGCTACACAGAGAAACCCTGTCTCGAAACAACAACAAAACAACAACAACAACAACACACACACACACACACACACAAAGTAGTGGGCCAAGGGTAGGAAAAAAACAGGTGCAATTTCCTGAGTCAAAGGAAAAGAGATTTTCAAGAAATGGAGTGATAAAGATCTTCTCATACACTCATTTGCTTCCGATACATTTTCTATTACTCTTTAATTACAAAATTATTTCCTGAACAAGCAAATTTTGTCCCTCTTCGGTTTCTCAGACCTCATGTAGCTGTCTGGGAAAGATTAGGAGGTATAGCTTCTTATTGGAAGAGATGTGTCACTGGAGGTGGGCTTTGGGGTTTCAAAAGCCATCCCAGTTAGCTCTCTCTACCTTGCATTTGTGGATCAAGATATAAGACCTCAGCTGCTGGGGGCTGGAGAGATGGGTCAGTGGTTAAGAGCACTGGCTGCTCTTCCAGAGGTCCTGAGTTCAATTCCCAGCAACTGCGTGGTGGCTCACACCCATCTATAATGGGATCTGATGTCCTCTTCTGTTGGATGTCCTCTTCTGTCACACAGGAATATATGCAAATAGGGCACTCACATACATAAAATGCAAATAAATAAATAAATCTTAAAAAAAAAATCTCAGCTGCTGCTCCAGCACCATTCTTGCCTGCCTGCTGCCACGAGGGTCATGATGGTCATGGACTCTAGCCCTCTGGGACCGTGATCCCCAAATTAAATGCTTTCTTTAATAAGTTGCCTTGGTCATGGTGTTTTGTCAGGTCAGTAGGAAAGTAACTAAGTAGTGACACAAGCATGTAATGTCAGCACTTTGGAGTCNGAGGTAGGAATGAGTCCTGCACCAGCCTGGGCTACAAAGCAAGGCCATGTCTCAAAAATCAATTTCTGTGATTTTTTTTGATGTGCTCANTAGAAAACAACTATGGCTTTGATTAGATGCTACAGAAANAAGATTTNGACTCTCTGCACAAAAGAATTATAGACAAACATTTCAATTTGGCAATTTAAATATTTTTGCAAAAACTTAAAAACGAATCCTTTTACTTGTAATTTTAATGAGGAACATTTGATTGCCCCAGATGAAGTGCTTGATTAAGAAATTTCTTGTTGGCAAAAGGAGTAGGAAGCACATTGTGCTTATAATGATCCTCAGCAACGAGAGATTCCAACAGCTCTTTTTCCTGTGAGAAATCTGCAGTATTCATTTTTAAATTAGACACTNAATAGTCTTGGCTGATGAATTAAAAATTCAAATCAAATTGTGAGGGGAGTGCTTNTTATATTTGGAGATAATCAATCAGCTAAGTTCACAGGGGGAAACAGGTAATTTGGGATACCTTCATTTCAGTTACAGTGGAATGAATCCAGATGGAGCTTTAAGTTTTAAGGCTGACGACTATGGTCGTGGAAATCAGAGCACAGACAGGAAAATATAGACAATTNCATTAAGCTGAGAAAAGGGTAACTGTATAAGAAAAATACATTATTTCCGTAGCCCCTTGATTTCTGCCCTTTTCCTTGTATATGTTAAACCATCCCAGTGTCTAATTTAAGCAGAAGGGGAATTTACTGGAAAAAGATTGAGTAAGGAGTGGTTTTGAAAGTCAAGAAGTGAGGGAACCAAGGTCGGCCTTGAAATGGTCTGATGTCACTGANACTGGGCATGCCTCCAGGCATTGCAGCCATTGGCCAACGGAGTTCTTCCTGCTAGACTCTGGGTACCTATCTGCAGTGAGATGAATTCTACTTACTTTCCTGTAACTCNCTGCAGATTCAAAGTCCAAACCAAGGACATATAGTTAACCAAGCTCCAATCACTTTCTCTTACGCTGGCCTGAGAGTGTGTTGAGTATTAAACAGGTGACTGCAGAAAGCCAGACAAGTGTCTGGACTTCTGACTCCTGTAATGGAAGATGACATCTTACTACCCCTTGCATTTCCCAAGTGGAGAGTTCTCAGTGGAAGGAGAAAGGAGCCAGAATCTGGATAGTCCCAAACTTATGAATGTTTACATTTTTCCATCGTTCAAGAATATATGAGAATCTTGCCCTCTCCAACAGAAAAACATTGCTTCATTTCTAGGTCACTAAATTGCTAGTTTGTAAAAGTCCAGGCATAGCCATACATATGGATACATGCAGCTGCACTAACAGATCCACTGACTTTTCTCCTAATTCTGCTACTCCTGTTGAAAAAAGAAGACACTTCATTTTTCCAGACTGAAGAAGGCTGTGTTACTGGCATCATTAAAGCCAACCATAGTGTAGCCCCTAAACTCAAGAGGATAAAACTAATACCAACGCTGTGGAATAATCCTTCTGTACACTGTGAATATATGTTGCTATGATTGGTTTAATAAACAAGCTGACTGGCCAATAGCTGAACAGTATAAAGTTAAGAGGGAAAGCCAAACTGAGAATGCTAGGATGAAGAAAGGCAGAGTCAGGGAAGACACCAGCCATCCGCTGAGGAAGCAGGACATGTAGAAGTGAAGTAACAAGCCATGAGTCAAGTGGAAAGGCATAGATAAGAAATATGGGTTAATTTAAATGTAAGAGATAGCTAGTAACAAGCCTGAGCTATCAGCCAAGCATTTATAATTTATATTAAGTCTCCAAGGCAGTTATTTGGGAAGCAGCTGCTGGTTATTTGGGACAGGCGATTGGTTGGGACAGGAAAACTCCGCCTACATGCCAATGCATTTGAGAAGAAATTCGGATTGAGAGAAGGAAAATTGAGCCCTCTTGAAAGTCAAGAAGTGAGGGATCTTTGCTACCTAACTGCTGTGAGATGCTCCCTAAGGGCACTTGAAAAGATTTTTTTAAGCTAAGGTTTTATTTTATTCTTCACATACAGTCGTGGATGATCTCTTAGGCTCTTTTGATTTTAATCTAGTATTTGTAAAACAACAGCATTAGAAAAATCTATCCATCCCTGAACCCAGTTTCACCTTTGGTCTTACATACTCATCCGTTCATATGATAATTATCCACTCAGGGTTGTAATTATTGTGTCTATGCTATTATTGTTTTAGATTATTGATTCCGTGGAAGGTAAGAGCCCAGTCTGTTTAACAAGCTGTATATAGTACCCAACATTTGTCATTATGTGTAAGACTTTTAATGTTATTGAACATAACAAAATATACTTTACCCAACTATAGCAAATAAAATCTTTCTTCACATAAGATAAGATTAGCAAACAGTGATCTGGGGTCCAAATACAGCCCACAACTATTTTCATCAACAAAGTCTTATTGGGAAACAGTCCTTCTCAGTTATTCCCATACTATCTATACTGCTCCCACTCTACAGTGATGAACTGAATAGCTCCGATAGAGACCATATGGCCTGGAAAGACTCAAATATTTACTTTCTGGTCATTTGGCACAAAGGATTGCTGACCACTTAGGTCAGTGACTCTTACCTAAGAAAATCAGATGAAATCACCCATTAAATCTAAAAAAAATGTAAAGATAGTATATTATCTTAATAACTCCCAATCAAGTACCTAACAGACGTCAGGCAATGTATTACATGTATCTTCTCATTTTAATATCCATGAAANACATATTATAATACTTATTTTATTATAAAAATATTCAACTTTTTTTGGGTTTATTTTTCGAGACAGGGTTTCTCTATGTAATGCTGGCTGTCCTGGAACTCACTGGGTAGACCAGGCTGGCCTCAAACTCACAGAGATCTGCCTGCCTCTGTCTCCCAAGTGCTGGGATTAAAGTCGTGTGCCACCACCACCTGGCCTGAGCCATGTGAATCTTACACTCTCTTCTGGCACATATACACATATGTCCCCTACACACATATAAGCATAAAAGAAAAATCTTAATAAAAGTAAAGTTACACGGCCACATAGCTAGTAGGTAGAAGAACAAGGGTTTGGACTCAGTCCTTTTGTCTGTTGAGACTGACAACAAAAAAACAACAAACAAACAAGAGGCATAAGGACTCTGACTCTTTTTGTGAGCTTTGCACCTTTGGGGGTGCCAGAGATATTTCCTATCACTATTGCTACTCTGGCCTGTGGGAAAGTGGCTGGCCTAGTACATTTGCAGAACAGATAGCACGGGTGGGAGAAGATGAGGACATTCAAAGAAGACTTGATCCAAACTTTGAGGGAAACAGAAATAAACGGATGTAGCAAACACGAAGCTGAATATTCAATAGGCTTCTACTGGGCCATATCTTCCCACCTGGCTCATGACATGCCTTGAGGAGACAAGGATCATAATAAAGAAGTCCAGGGGCTGGAGAGATGGCTCATCTGTAAAAAGCATTTCTGTTCTTCAAGAATTTGGTTCCCAGCCATGGCCTGTAATTCTAGCTCCCTTTTTTTGGTCTCTTGGACACCCAGATATATACATTCACACAGATACATAGGTACACATAAAATAAAAAAAAACTTAAAAAAAAACCCAAAAATCCAAAACAAAACCTCCAAGTCTCCCCTAAGCTCAGAACCTAAAAGTAAGGCATTAAGCAGAGAAAAGTTTTCTCTCCAAATTATGAAAAGCACATTTTGCATTAATCTATCTTCCATTCCTCTACTACAAAATACCAGAAGTTGAATAAGAAATAGGTTTGGTTAGGCAGTGTGGCACCCCCCTTTAATCCCAGGACTCGAGAGGCAGAGGCAGGTGGATCTCTGTGAGTTCAAGGCCAGCCTGNGCTACAGAGCGAGTTCCAGAACAGCCAGGGATACACAGAGAAACCTTGTCTCAAAAAAACCGCAAATAAATAAATAAAGTAAAATTAAAAAAAAGAAAAAAGTTTGAATAAGTAAAAGAAAAANGATTTAGCTCACAGTTTTGGAGCTATGGAATATAAAATCAATATTTATTCAAATCTCCTGAGGGTCCCNTCAGTAGACACTTACATGACAGAAGGCCTTACGGTGGGAAAATTTAATTGCTNTGGAATGAAGTACACCCTCCATCAATATGTTGAGGCTCTAACTCCCAGTATCTCAGGCAAGGCAGCTGGAGATGAGACAAGACCTTTTAAAAAAATAACTAAGGTAGCCAGGTGGTGGTAACACAAGCCTTTAATCCNAGCACTCGGGAGACAGAGGCAGGTGGATCTCTGTGAGTTCAAGGCCAGCCTGGTCTACAGAACCAGTTCCAAGACAGCCAGAGCTACCCAGAGAAACCTAGTCCCATAAAACCAAAATAAATAAATAGTTCANGTAAAATGAGGTCATGTGGGTGGGCCCTAATCCAAAAGAAGAGATTAGGACAGATCCCACAGACCTGTGAATGAGACCTGAGTTAGTGGCTATCTGCAAGCCAAGGAAAATGGCCTCTGAAGGTCTAGGCTGCTGACCTTGATTTTGGAAGTCTAGCCTCCAACACATAAGAAAATTATTTGTGTTGTCTAGCCATAGAGCTGTTTGGTTAGGCTGACCTCGCACACTAGCCTAAGTAAAGGGCCAGGACATTCCAGTGTATTTGGCCTGGGGAAAAGTGGAAATGCTTTCTCTTTGACACTGTTTAGGGAAGTGCCTAGAATGCTGGCCATTGACTAATGACTCTTTCATTAAGGCCGTCTGTTTACTCTCACCAAGAGATAAAACTCTTATAGGGGTCAGTTGAAGTTCAGACTGCTCAGTTTGGGGCTGGAGACTTTCAAGAAAGGCACAGACAGTTTAGGAACAGTTTCACNTATGGCTCAGAAACTTTTTTTTTTTTAATAGCTCTTTGGAAATCACGTCTTCCAAGGATATGGCTCTAGAAATTCTACTTGGGCTGCATCTGTTAAAGATTGTTATGCTAAACCTAAGGCAACCCTTTAGGCCTCACTTACACATTTGATTTGTGCCTGGCTTTGGACTGGACTCAGAGATGAAGGGTGTGACAGACACTGTCAGTTTCATCTGTCCTTAGTCTAATNCTTAGGACAGCTCTGNAGCACTATTTCAATGAATACCAGTTTCTCTTCTTTTGTCCTCTATTCATGGCCCTGATGCCTCAAACTGAGACGTGTCAAAGTATTCTCACATGTCAGGACATCCTAAAACATTAAAGAGAAGATTTTTTAACTCTTGCAAAACTTTACGATTTCTTTGCACTTTATAAAAGATACAGGCAGACAAAGTCAGAGTGCCCCCCCTCTTCTCCCAGATGGCAGTTTTTGTTCCCAGAAGCCATTGTGAGGAGAAAGGGTGGGAAGGCACAGAGGCCAGTATCTAAACTAGCCCAACAGGGAAATGGGAGAACCTGGGGGTAGGAGGGGGGAATGTAAAATATCCAGTTGGAGTCTCAGACTTAGAACCCTCCTATCTGAAGGGGAAAAAAGGTTATTTTCCCTTTTCAGATCTTTCCCAGACATTCAACTCTTTGCCTGTTCAAGGGAANGAGTTTGGTACCCCTCCTAGATGACCACCCATACCCCTGTTACATTTCACACTTTGGTTGTTCAAATGTATATCGTGTATTTCTCTAACTAGGTTATTAAAGCTGGATCATACAAGTAGTTCTATTTTTAGGTTTTTGTTTTGTTTTGTTTTCCTTTGTAACCTCCTGTATTGATTTGCTTTCTGTTGACCTGGTTTTAGCTTACCGTTCCAGAATAAGAGTTTGTCATGGTGGGTGAGCAGACATGGCAAAGAGGTGGGGTAAGGTAAGGGTGTAGGCGAGAGGGAGTGAAAGAGAAAGGGCAGGGACTGGCCTTTCTTATTCTCAAAGTCCCACTCCTGTGATTTACACCTCCCCAAGGAGCACCACCGACTGAGATGACATGTTCAAGTACCAGCCTCTGGGGGATATTTCCCACTGAAACCNCACNCTCCCATACCGATTTTCNTGGCGGCTGTACCATCTTACATTCCCACTAGCAGCCCAAAATTATTTTTTCATTTTTTAGTCTTTAAACCAAAGACAGAACACAGTACAGCACAGGTATATTAGAAAACATGTTGAAAAATTCACAAGGCATTAGCAGATTTGTGTATATCTGAAAATAGCATTGATCTCTTTTAGAGTTCAAGGTAAGAACAAAACTGTCAGTAAGTGCGGTGCTGCAGACCTATAAAATGGTTCTTGAGAGGTGGAGTCAGGGGACTCAGGTGTTAAGGTCACCTCAGCTACATGGTGAGCTTTAGGCCAGCCTTGGTTATACAAGACACTATTAAGAACAGCAATAAGTACTAACTGTAGTTAAGGCCTTCTCATTTTATTTATTTATTTTTTGTTTTATTTTGCTTTCAGTTGTTTGGCTGATTTTTGTTTGTTTTAGACAGAGTCTTGCTGCATACATAGCCTGGGCCAGGCTTCAATTGAGATCCTCCTGCCTCTGCCTCCAGAGTCCTTGGATTACAAGGATATGCCACCACNCAGTTTATCATCATTATTTTGCTTTGTTGTTGTTGTTGTTGTTGAGACAGAATCCTACTCTACAGCCTAGGCTGGCCTCAAACTTGGGGCAATTCTCTTGCCTAAGTCTTCCAAGTACTAAAAGTATTATCCACTATGTTTGGATTAATCAGTAAAATTATGATTTTTATTTTNAAAAGTTTTTATTGAGCTGCAGATGGTGATTGTGGTAGTTTGAATGTAATTGGCCCCCATAATCTCATAGGGAGTGGTACTATTAGGAGGTGTGGCTTTGTTGGAGTGGGTATGGCCTTGTTGGAGGAAGTGTGTCACTGTNAGAGCAGGCTTTGAGATTTCCTATGCTCAGGATACCACCCAGTGTCTCAGTTGACTTTCTGTTGCCTGCACGATNTAGGATTCTCAGCTACTTCTCCAGCACCATGTCTGCCATGNTCNCAGACATAATGATAATGGACTGAACCTCTGAAACTGTAAGTGAGCCCCCTCAGTTAAATGTTTTCCTTATAAGAGTTNCTGTAATCATGGTGTCTCTTCACAGCAATAGAATCCCTAACTGAAACAGTGGTACACACCTGTAATCCTAGCATTTAGAAGGCAGAGGCAGGAGGGTTGTTGCAAATTCGAGGCTTGCTGGGTCTACAAAGTGAGTGCCAGGCCAGTGAGGGATGCATAGTGAGACCTCATTTCACTACACAAAAATTACAGAGGAAAATAGAGATGGAGGAATTTATTGAGTATTTATTGTATGCTGCGAACCAATTGTTTTAACACAAAGTGATTCATTTTAGTAGTATATGGAGTATATGGAGTAGTGGTGGAGAAACAGGCAGAATTTAAATTTCTGGCCATTCCACATTAAAGGTAAATAAACTAGTAAGCCCAGTATGGTGGCACATGCCTTTTATCCCAGCACTGGAGGCAGAGATAGGTGGATTTCTGAGTTTGAGGCCAGCCTGATATACAGAGTGGGCAGCCAGAGGTACACAGAGAAATCCTGTCTCAAAGCCCTGCCCCCACCAAAGTAAATAAAACTAAATGACTTTGATTTCTAAGCACATGACTATAAAACATTTAAATTGTTTGTCTTAAGTAACAGTTTTGAAATCTTCTCACTACATAGCCTAGAACTTGTTACATGACTAGTCTGGCTTTGAACTCACTAAAATCCACCTGCCTCTGCCTCCTGAGGGCTGTGATTAAAAGCATGTGCCACCATACCCAGCTTAGTAACAGATTTTTTATTTTATTTATTTATTTATTTTGGGTTTTGGAGACAGGGTTTCTCTGTGTAGAAATCAGGATGACCTTGAGCTCACAGAGGTCTGCTTGCCTCTGACTCCTGAGTGCTAGGATTAAAAGCATGTCCCACCACCCAGAAGTAACAGATTTTTTTTTTAGATTAATTAACTTTTGGGACAATCTCACTCTATAACCCAGACTGTAAGTGTTACAGCTCTGAGGGGAAAGGTATCCTGGCAGTCGGGAGTCAAGGAATACCACAAAGTCACACCACACAACAAACCTCACACAGGGATTTTTGGGAAAGACACAAGATGGTGGCTGCCTCTGCTCTGGGGAGAAGTAGTAGGGAACTGAGCAGGAGGTAGGCTTTATATAGGATTTCTTGGGGGTGGAGTTTTTCAGGGTGGAGATTTCCAGGGTGGGGATTGGTAAGAATTCAAGCCAAGACCAGGGATTGGTAGGATTTTGTGCTCAGGGATTGATGGGTTTTGGTAGGCTTTTAAACCTAAAAGTGGGCTTGCACCTTTTACCCTACACAGTCAGCCTTGAAATTTTAACCCTTCTGCCTCAGCTTCCTAAGTGCTGAGACTAAAGACCTATGTCACCAGACCTGGCAGTCTTTGTCAATACATTTTAAATTTAATTTAAAGAGTATTTATTTATTTGTTTGTTAATTGATTGATTGATTTTTTTGAGACAGGGTTTTTCTGTGTAACAGCTCTAGCTGTCCTGGAACTCACTTATGTAGACCAAGCTAGTCTCAAACTCAAAGAGATCCTCCTGCCTCTGCCTCCCTAGTGCTGGGATTAAAGGCGTACACCGCCACTCCTGGCTCCAATTTTTAAACTTTTAAAATTTAAATTATATACACATATAAATTTCAACATACTATCTAATTCAATCTTTTAATTAATTTCTAACTAATTTCAAGACCTTAGTAATGTTTTTAAAACTTGACAGTAAAATTAGGGAAGAGAGATTAATTTACTGGCTAAAATTTATAAATAGTTATTAATTTGGGAATAAAACTCACACATCTATTTTTTTCCCCTCAGTGAATTACCACATCTCTTTGAAATAGACTTAGTCTCAAGGGACACATTATCTTCTGTATCTTACTTGTATTCTAATTGTGGAACTGAAAACATAAATGAAGTTAGTTTTAGTATAAACAGTTGTTTCTTCAGAGATGGTCTTTTTTCTGTCAAATATTTGCTTAATTATATAGTTAAAATGAACTTTGAGCAACCTCTGTTTTTAACTTATTTTTAGTTGAAATATTGAAACAAATTTGACTTTTAAAAAAAATCATATGTGAAGGACCCTTGCCAACTGAGGTATCCCTATTCCTATTTTAAGGGACTTTCCTATCTAGGTTGTTTGTAATGGAAGCTGAGTTACTTGCTTTCACCTAAACAGAGAAGTTGGCATGTCTGCCTAGCAACAGCAGCTAAAACCTTCTGTTGTGGAAGGTTCCCTAGGAGTGAGGAGGGAGGAGGAGGAGAAGCAGGAGGAACAGATTAATCTGATTTTCCTAGTAGGGGACAGAGGCCTGGTTGTTTGAGGAGGGCAAGGTTTTCCAAGAGATAGCTTTTAGATAAATACATGCAGGCCTAATCCCTATGACTGCTAGAAATTAGGCCTGGGTTTACTGCAAGAGCCAGGCCCTTATCTAGGAGCTATGTTCCCAGGTGTCCAGATGACTGAACTAAAGGAAAATGGCATAGAATCCTCTGTGTTTACCTATACATAAGACTAATTAGATTTAATTTACAAGTTGGGCACAGTTAGCAACTAATGATAAATACAACAATTATAACAATATATTATAGCAATNCATTGAAAACTCGAATTATTTCTGGAATTTTTCATTTAACATTTTTGGTTTGCAGTTGTCCAGAGGTGACTGAAATCATAGAAATTTCAGATAAGTGGGATCTACTGTATTCAGGAAAGAGATTACAGATTTAGCTTACTTCAAAAGCAGCAAACACAATCAATAAAGACACCAATAAGACTAAAAATAAGCTGAAATTTTACTACCATGAAGTTATAATCAACTACAAAGAACTTTTCCTAGATGTTCAGGAAAGTGTGTGGCATTTTAGAGATAATTATAAAAACTACCTGAGCTGAATGTGCTGCCTCACACATTACCTCACATAGTACCCTGAGAGGAGGGAGGCTAGCCCCGTGAGCTACACTGTGTGTTTCAGGCTAGCCTGGGCTACAGGGTAAGAGCCTGTCTCAAGAACCAAAG
>LZPO01107983.1:72675-82939 GCA_001675575.1 Neotoma lepida | reverse complement strand
TTTTCACTGGTCATTGCGGTGCATGCCTTTATTCATAACACTGGAGAGACAGGCAGGCAAATCTCTTGATTAGTTCCAGGGCAGCAGGGTTACAATAGTGAGTGAGACCTTGTCTAAAANCAAAAACAAACAAACNAAATATTTTATTGTAATTTATTTAACTGTGTGTGTGCACTATGTGTCCAGGTACCCTTGGAAGCCAGAAGAGAGGGTATTAGATCCCCTGATGNTGGAGTTATAGGCAATTGTGAGCCATCTAATGTGGGTGCTAGGAATTTAATTTGTGTCCTGGAAGAGCAACAAGTGCTCTTGGCTGCTGATCCATCTCTCCAACCCTTTAAAAAGTTAATAAATACCCTATTGGGAAATAGATTGTCTACATAACTACTATTTTGCTATAATCACAGTAACTTTTACCTAAAGATAAGTGATAAGGAGTNCATAGACCTTAACTATTTATGTACATAGCGTATTCACGTAAATACGGTGATGTTTGAAAAAAGAGGAGGAAACAGGAAAGAAAACATGGTAAGAGATGACCAAAAAGAACTTTCTCCTAACTGCATGAACATAAGACTCAGGTCATAATAAAGACTCATAAACAGACCCTCTAGGAACAACCATACCAACAGCATTTTAAAATAAAAATTTTCATTAGATTTTTTAAAAAGGAAGGAAGACAACTAGTCATATCAGAGGAAGAATACATTCAAAGACTCTTTTCAAGTTTTCTGTAAGTGTAAAATTATCCCCAAATAAATTTAAAATGCTTAGCGAGACTGGGATTAATATGGTTTTCAGTTGACTGCTGTTTTATCAGTCCTCTGGAAGCCTGGTGATATTGTGATATTGTGGTGAATGATCTTGTGGTTTTGTTTTTGTTTTTAAGTTTTGTTTTCTTTTTGATTATACCTTTTTTAAAATTGTATTTTTATTATTTTGTTGTTGTTGTTGGGGGCGGGGGGAAAATATGGATTTCAGAGGCAAAGGATTGGCTTCCTCCTTCCACCATGTGGGTCCTAGAAATTGAGCTCGGGTCTTCAGGTTTAGTGGCAAGCACCTTCATCCTTTGAGCCATCTGGATGGCCCTTTCAGATTACATCTTTGAACTTTATTATAGTTCTGAAAATATNATGTATAATCTCTGGCTTTTTCAGTTGTTCATTTAAGTAGCACATGTGTTCATTGCTATGATTAAAGAGTGGTTTTGATGGATAACTTAAGTCATACACAATTATTAATATTGGAGAAATTTGACAAATGCTGTCTTAGCCAGATGAACTGTATTAATATGAATAGAAATAAGTCATGTTGATAGTAGATGTTAAGCATGCTGTGATGAAAATGGCATTTTTTTCTTTGTGAACATAATGCCAAAAATATCTAACCCCAGTCTCTTTATGAGAAAATCAAGATCCTGTCAAAAGCCAGTATACAACATACATACCAGTACTGCATAAAAGTGAAAATCATCAAAGCATAGGAAGTACTGGAAAATGTCAGAACTTCTGGAATCTTACAAAAAGTAATATATTAGGTATTCTGGATGAGATTTGGGAACACTTGGAAGGCTGTTAGGCAAAAGTAAGGCATTCTGAGTACAATGAAGATTTTTAGCTATAGTGATAATCCTACCAACAGAGTGTTATAGTGCCGATAAGGTGTGCTGTGATAAGAATTCTCTCAACTGTCTTTGCTAGTTTTTATATAAATTTAAAATGCTTCTATAAATCTTTTTTAACCAGGAAAAAATGTTTAATCTTACTAGTAATTAGGGAAATGCAGGTAGAGATAGTAGCATTTTTTTTTTTTTTTTTTTTTTTAGCTCCAGTGTCTGACTAGTGGTGGTCACGGACATGGAAATACAGGCTCTTGCATGTTGCTAGGAAGAGCACAAATTGGGAGGCTCTGGAAAATAAAACTGGAAATGCACTTAGCCCTGTAACTAGAGCAGCTTCACTTACAGGTATCAAAGGGTTATAACAGAGGATTTTAACACATACCTGCAAAGGAGACCTGTAGAGGAATGTCTCTAAAACAAATCAGAAAATAAATAAGAAATAGCCTAAAAAATCACAACTGATTGACTGTGTAGTCTGNACCACAGAAATACTATACATTTACAGGTTTCCTAAATCCTTACAAATACATGGTGAAAGCCAAAACTAAGATTTAAAAAACAAAAACAAAAAATAGGATCTTCTGTATCCCAAGCTGTCTCAAATTCACTATGTAATGGNGAATGACCTTAAACTCCTGATCCTCTTGCCCTTTACCCTCCTGAGTGCTGGGGTTACAGGCATGTGCCATCATACTTGGTTTATGTGGTGCTAAGGATTGAATCCAGTGCTTTGTGCATGTGAGGAAAACACTCTACCAATTGAGCCACATCCCAGCCCTCAGATCAATTTTAAAAGCCATTGACAATTTGGGAGGCAGAGTCAGGCAGATCTCTGAGTTTGATTGAGGCCAGACTGGTCTCATAGTGAGTTTCCAGGACAGCTAGAGCTATATAGAGAGACTTTGTCTCAAAAACAAAACAAACAGACCAAAAAAATCCAATGACAAAGTCTATCATACCAGTAATTTCTGTAAATTAACATACGCATGGTTAGATATTAGGCTATATTACTATGTATATTAAATACAGGGAATTAGAAGAGTCAAGGGGAACTCACAATATCACCTCAAGAAGGCATTTAGCAAGAAACACATAGACAAAAAATGACATCCTTCCCACCAAATTCCCATTGAATTTTAGAATCTGAATCTTTTATACCGAAATATTTTAAATAAGTTTATGCTGATACTTGTGTTTTCATCAGAACATCCTCCCAAAGGGCATTGTGTTAAGTGGGAGAACATTTCCTAGGCCTCAGCCTTAGCAGAAAAATCTTTCCAGGTGTAAATGTTGTGACTCAGAATACTTAAACCTTGAGTTAACTTTATATTGAGGAATACAATTGGCCCTAAAAACAAAAGTTTTCCTCAGAAGATACTGATTTGGATGACAGATTGAGGTATTCACCACTCCTGCACTGCTTTCGGATGGCTGTTCCACTTCTTTGTTGTGTCAGCTCCCTCTAGTGGCACAAAAGTGTCCCGGTTCTTTAAATTATTGAATTCCTTTCTCCTACTTGGTGTCACACACAACATACATACAAGCTTCATGAAAAACAAAGGCCTTTGGGCAATCCATCACATTTCACAGATTAGGGACTGGAGAGAGAGTTCATAGTTAGGAGTGCTTGCTGCCAAACTGAGTGCCCAGCTCCCACACCAGGTAGCTCATCTGGCCTGCATACTCACATGTAGACACAACACATAAGGAAAGCAAAGTTTAAATCTTTAAAAAATTAACTTGTTCAGCCTGGTGGTGGTGGTGCATGTCTTTAATCTCAGCACTCAGGAGGCAGAAGCAGGCGGTCTCTGAGTTCCAGGCCAGCCTAGTCTACAGAGCAAGTTCNAGGATAGGCTCCAAAAGCTACACAGAAAAACCCTGTCTCAAAAAACAACAATAAAAAAATTAACTTGTTCATTTTGATGTGTGATGCTTATTTGCAAGTTCTTTATAATAAAGCTTTAATGAATGTTTAAATTATGTGCAGTTTAATCCAAGATACTTAGCTTTGGTATTGTCTACAATAGCAAGTGTTTTCAGCTTTGGTTTTGCCACCTGCATGTCTCAGTTTAAGTATTTTGTGTTCTATTTCATCGCTGATTCTAACCTCTTCATCCTGTATACCATCTGTAAAATCATGTCGGGTTGTCAAAGGATTACATATANATTTAACAAGTCTCAAAACATTTCTTATATACATACTTAATTATTATTAATGTTGTTACTATTATTATTAAAGCAAGGCCTGAGAGATGGCTTGGTGGTTAAGAGAACTTGCTGCTCTGGCAGAGACCCAAGTTCAGTTCTGAGTACTTACATAAGTCACTCACAGCCATCTCCAGTTCCTTGGGATCTAACATGTACATCTGGCTGGCCTCATTGGGCACCAGGCATACTCATGGTGCACTTACATCATAGCACTCATACAGTTAAAATAAATAAATCTCTGTGCTGGAGAGATGGCTCATCAGTTAAAAGATCTTATTCTTTTTGTTTTTNTCGAGACAGGGTTTCTCTGTGTAGCTTTGGAGCCTGTCCTGGAACTTGCTCTGTAGACCAGGATGGCTTCGAACTCACAGAGATCCGCCTGCCTCTGCCCCCAAGTGCTGGGATTAAAGGCGTGCGCCACCACCGCCCAGCACGTCATGTAGTTTTGTTTATCTGCCACAGAGTGTTGCTTACACTTTAGGGATTTTTTTGTTTTGTTTTGTTTTTTTTGGACATTTGTTTGTATGTGTGGGCATGAGCCTGCCATGGCAGACACTGTTAATTATATAGTATTTGAGTTCTCTTTTAATAAGGCTGGTATGGAAAAATAATGAATGTGTATGTACAAGAAAAATTTTTTGAAGCATTTAGCAAATTTGAAGTTTTAGTGTTGCAAGTACCAGGACTATTGACAGATAAATTGTACTTAATAAAGCATTTAATAAATTAATGAAATACTCAAAACTTGTCTTTTGGCCTCCAGATCCCTGAGCAGCAGCCCATTACTTTGTGTAGTGGGGTTGAAGATACAAAGCATTATGAGGAAGCCAAGAAATGTGTAGAAGAATTAGCACTGTACCTGAAACCACTCAGCAGCGCTAGAGGTAAATATCATTACAAAACCCATGCTAAACAAACAATAGTTTGTTTGTTTTTTGAGACAGGGTCATACTATGTAGTCCTGGTTGGCCTGGAACCCTCTATGTAGACCAGGCTGGCCACATTCACAGAGATCCACCTGCCTCTGTTTCTCAAGTGCTGGGATTAAAGTTGTGCCCCACCACACCTGGCCAGGTATCTGTTAAGGATACTTCTGTTGCTATAAATGAATACTAATGTATGAANGCCTTTTCTCTCTCCTCCCTTCCTCACTCCCTCTCCTCCTCTTGCACTCTTTCCCCTACTTAGTTTTCAGCGCTAGGCACGAATTCTACCACTGAGCTGCCTGTATGTCTATAATGCCAATCCTACTGAATGCTAATGGAATTTATTTATTTATTGTAAACCAAGCCTTCTTCATGNTAAATAATATTATGAACCATATTAAATAAATTAATACTAAATCTAGAGTTTATGTGATGTTAGAAATAGGAATGACTGTAGAAATGACTGCATGTAATAGTGATTTAGAAGGGCTTTGCATCAATTGACAGTTTTGTTTTTGTTTTTCCTTTGGAGACAGGATCTCATTGAGCCCACATTGGCTTTAAAGTTGCTTTGTAGCCAAGGATGACTTTGAACTTCTGATCCTCCTGTTTCTACCTCCCAAGTGCTGAGATTACTAGTTTATGGAGCACTGGGAATTAAACCCAGGTGTTACGCACACTAGGCAGCTACATCTCCAGCTCTTATTGATAACTCTGAATAGTCCATCTTTGTCTAGTTTTAGGTTGTATTTATAGAAGATGTAGTGAGAAAATGGAAGTTGTCATTGTCATTACCTTCCAGAAAGGGCCTGCTTACTGTTTAACTATTCAGTAAGATTAAGCACTATGAAATAATATGCCAGACGGTTAGGAATCAGTATTTGGGTCTAATGTTTTCTGTCAGTTTTTCTTCTTTGATTAAAATGAGTGATAGTATTTTGAATGTCATAATGAATGAGATACACACACATACATTTGTTTTACTTTTAAATGATANTCTTGTATAGTTTAATTATTCATTTACTTAGTTGTTTATTTTGGTTTTTTTGAGACAGGGTTTCTCTGTGTAGCCCTGGCTGCCCTGGAACTCACCCTGTAGACCAGGCTGGCCTCTGACTCACAGAGATCTACCTGCCTCTGCCTCCCAAGTGCTAGGATTAAAGGTGTGGGACACCAAACTCTTGGCTTATTGTTTACTTTAAATACTCTGATAGGACTAGTCACATGTCCACAAATCAGCCACTCTAGAGGAAGTGGTCCTGGATCATAAAATTGCTTGGTAAACCTAGAAATAACTTCTTTGTTCTCCTCTGCAGGAGTGGGTCTGAATAGCACTACCCAGAGTGTTCTGAGTCGCCCAATGCAGAGGAAGCTTGTGACGCTAGTCCACTGCCAGCTAGTGGAAGAAGAAGGCAGGATCCGTGCTATGAGGGCTGCTCGATCTTTAGGGGAACGCACAGTTACAGAGCTCATTCTCCAGCACCAAAATCCTCAGCAACTCTCCTCTAATCTCTGGGCAGCAGTCAGAGCTAGGGGCTGTCAGTTCCTTGGACCAGGTATGTAATTAAAGTTTGGTTGTTGCTGTTGGCTGCCCACCCCCCCCTTACAGGGTATTCTAAAAGTATAGGATAAAAATACTTAAATAATGTATAAATACTCATCTTTTGGTAAATTCTGTTATAAATTACCATTCCATTGATAATCCTTGCTTGATGTTAATTTTTCAGAGAATTCACAGATTTTTTTTCCATAACAGAAGTTTATTCATTTTGAAATGTTTTCCTCTATATTAATCACTTATCTACTTAATAAAATACATAATAAGACGGAATTGCCCACAAGCATGGCTTTAGCATGTAATTTTAAATACATTGCATTGCTCGGGTTTATGTTTTTGTTTGAGACAGGATTTTGCTGTGTAGCCATGCTCTCCTGGAACTCAGTCTGTAGATTCGGCTGGCCTCCAGCCCAGAGAGTGCTGGGACTGAAGATGTGTACCACCATGCCCAGCTCATTGTGTTGCTTGTTAATTACATGGTATTATGTTGCTCTTCAGATAATGGATTTATATCATCTTTGCTCATGATATACTTTGATTGTACCATTTTTCCTAGCAATGCAGGAGGAAGCTCTGAAGCTTGTCTTGCTGGCCTTGGAGGATGGTTCTGCATTGTCACGGAAAGTGTTGGTTCTCTTTGTGGTGCAAAGACTGGAGCCACGTTTTCCCCAAGCCTCTAAAACCAGCATTGGGCATGTTGTTCAGCTCCTCTATAGAGCCTCCTGCTTCAAGGTATGAACCTAAGCTCCAGTTCAGCTTAGAACATCGCCCTTACTCCAAACTTAAACATTGTACTTGGACTTTAATAAAATTTGCTGTGCTTTTTTAAAGAAGGCAGATTGTATAATATTGTAGTTAAATCTTACTGTATTATTGTATTTTGTTTGGTTGGTTTTGGTTTTGGTTTGTCAGTTTGCACTGGTGGNAATTGAACCCAGAGCCTTGCATATGTTAGACAAATACTGTGTTACTGAAATACAGCCTCAACCCTTAAATTTAAGTGAAGGGACTAATCATCTGTTATTTCCCACTGTATTAGTTAGGATTTCTACTGCATTTCTATTGCAATGATAAAACACCATGACCAAAAGCAACTTAGGGAGGAAAGGGCTAATTTTTCATATACTTCGACACCACAGTCCATCACTGAAGGAATTCAAGGCAGGAACTGAAGCAGAGTCCATGGAGGAGTGCTGCTTACTCAGCCTGCTACCATATAGCACCCAGGACCAGCAGACCAGGGGTGACACTGCTCACAGTGAGTTGGGCCTGCTCACGTCAGTCATTCAAGGGAATGCACCACAGGCTTGCCTACACACCAGTCTAGTGGGAGTGTTTTTTTTTTCAACTGAAGTTCTATCTTCCCAAATGATTATCTTATGTCTAGTTGACATAAAACTAGCCAGCACATCCACCAAGACTGTAAGAGTTTGTTCCTAGCCAGGTGATGGTGACACACGCCTTTAATCCCAGCACTCAGGAGGCAGAGGCAGGCGGATCTCTCTGAGTTTGAGGTCAGCCTGGTCTACAGAGTGAGGTTGGGGACAACCAAGGCTACAGAGTGAAACCCTGTCTCAAAAACAAAAAGTGGGGGGGAGGGTTGTTACTTATGTAATTGTGCTTCTACCGTTCCAGACATCCAGTCCCCATGTGGCTCTAGTATAATGATAACACTGGATATANGCTCTTGTATCCCAGGTTGAATCTTCACTGTCTCAAACATTGATACCAACCACATGTCACTTACTGTTCATCCTGTTTTATTTTCCTGTCTTCTTAAAGTTTCCTTTCTTCTCATAATAGTCTGTAACCAATACTTTTATTATCTTGTTAACTATAAGGAAATCGATTCCTGAAATCACCATAATTCTTCAATTTATACTCTACTGAATAGGAGTCTCAGTTTTTCGTGTGGTCTTATAACCAAAACTACTCTCTCCAGTCCAGATTGTTTCTAAATATGGTATTTCACATTTATTGTAATGGTTAGAATAATGTAGTTCTTCAGTGAATATAATTTAGAATGTGTTTCAAAATGTCTGTATGCTTTCCATGTTATATCTTCTCTATCAACAGAAAAAGACAGATACAAATTATAAGAAGTTTCTTAGGTGGAGTCCTTTCCTAGCATATGTGATGCCCTGGATGAGCTACTATCACAGTCAACTACTAAAGTATTAACAAGTTTTTGAATGGGAATTTNTTGTTGCTATTGTTTTTTGTGACATACTTACTGTGTAGTTTGGCTGGCTTTAGATAACTCAATGATCTTTCTGCCTCAGAATTATAGTTGTATGCCACTGTATCTAGTTATAAAATTTTAAAAATTATATGTATACTAAATTTTACTTATTTTGTATAATGTGAGGGATCAGGGATAGGTGGATATGCATGTGTTACTGTGTGCATATGGAGATAAGAGGACAGCTTGTGGATGTTGGTTCTCTCTTTTCACCACGTGGATCCCAGGAATTGTCGTCAGGTCTATCATCAGGTCAATAGATCAACAAGCCATCAGGCTTGGCAGCAGGTATCTTTACCCACTGACCCATATTGCTGGCCCTAGAAAATTTTAAAGTCTAATGTTATTTAGGTTATTTAGTTATTACTTTTAATGTGTACGTATATGTGTGANTGCATGCCATATGTGCATCAGATTCCCTGAAGCTAGAGTTACAGATGTTTGTGAGACACTTGGCAAGGAAGGATGCTGGGAACCAAACTTGGGTCTCTAAAAGACTAGCAACTACTCTTACCCTCTGAGCCATCTCTCCAGCCTCCGACTTTTAAAAAAATTAAAATTTAAAANGTTTATTGTATGCGTGCGTACGTGTAGGGGCTCCTATGCCATGTNACATGTATGGCAGTCACAGGACAATTTTGTGGACTTGGTTCTCTCCTTCNACTTTTATATGGGTTCTGGGGATTGAACTCAGGTTGTCAAACTTACACAGCAAGTGCCTTTACCTGCTGAGCCATCTTGCTGGCCTGTCTGACCTCTCTCAGTACACTGCAGCTCCAGTATTATGTGGGATCTCTTGAAAGTTCTTGATTATTTTTAGAATGATGAAGGTGTTGGGGATATAGCTCAGTGATAGAGTGCTTACAGAATATCCAAGGCTCTGGGTTCAATCCTCAGCACCCACAACCCAAATAAAATGTCCAGGGAACCAATGTATCACGTTAAAGCCTTTTAAAAGGTATCTTTTAAAAGCCTATGTTGAAGAAATATTTTTATGCATGTCCATGTTTATTTGGGCTTTTAATTTGTCTTTGGAAAATGGCAAAGTATAGTTAAGTTCTTCTGACTACTGTACTTAATTTTGTGTTTGTTCACCTGACATCCTAATGAAAGCTTTCATTAGACCTTACTTTGTTATAAGGATGAAGTTGGGTTGTTTCTTTTAACACCCACACTTAAGTCTTTTTCTGAGACTGTGTACTTTTTGCTTAATAAAACCCAGTATTGCTTTAGAAAAAAATAGGAATACATTGTTAAATCTTTTAAGTATAATCTATAATTTCTGACTGTGTAGTCTGAAGTGTTTTTAGATAGAAAGTTTTAAAAAAAGGGAATTTTCTACTATAATAATATGGGTCCTTATGGGAATAAAAGGTTAATACAATACANTTTTATTTTTGGCAGTATGGGGAACACCACTCTGCCACAAGTTACAGCTCCAACCTCCAAATATGTTTTAAAATGTCTTAAGGAATTGGTGATTCTAGGCTAGAATTATTTTAAGTTTATAAGCCTTTTACCTAAATCCCCCTGACTTAAAGTATAAGTTACTCGGATAACAATAGCACATATATCAGATGTGCTACAAGAATTAAAGTGAATTAATATAGTAGTATAATGGTCTTATTAAGTAACTTAACATACCAACTAGCACATACCAAGTGTCTAATAAATGTAGAATTATTTTAAGTTTATAAGCCTTTTACCTA
>LZPO01107983.1:53726-66538 GCA_001675575.1 Neotoma lepida | reverse complement strand
ATAACCCACCGAGTCTAATTAGTGATATCTGCATGCACATAAGCATAGGGTCATCCGCAGGAACATGGGCAACCTACCAGGGGCCACATCCCTGAAGAAAAATTGCCCTCTCTTCTCCAGCAGCCATCAGCTGCCAATAACTTCTCAGCTAGGAGTGGAGCCTCATGAGTCTCCCTGATAGACTAGAATGGTGACTAGCTTGATATTTGTGCAGGTAACCATAGCAGCTATGAGTTCATAAATACAACAGCTGTGTCATGTCTAGAAGACATTCACAGCTCTTTTTCCCATCCTCCAGCTTTTGTATTCTTTACATGCCTTCTTTGATAGTTCCCCAGTCTTGGTGGTGGTGGTGGTGTGATAGAGATGTCCCGTTTAGGTATGAATAGAACTTTTGACCAGTTGTGAATCTCTAAACTAACTGCTCCCCATGCAGAAAGAAATGTCTCTGAGCAAGGTTGAGAAAAGCACTCATTGATCTGTAGGTATCAACAAAAATATTAAGGCAGTTTGATGACATATCCATCTAGCAAAACAGGAGTAGGTTCACCCATAGGGCCTGTGACCTCCTTGGCCATGGATTTTGACAGGTTTATAATACCAGATGTGAATACCAGATGTGGAGCAGGCTTATGTTCCAGTTTAAAAAGCCGCTTGGTTAACCCATTAACCTTCATGCTACATTGCATTGATGGGCACATCTTGCCTGGCAGGTTAGCATGCAGAGTCCACTGCTGGGTGAGACCTTTGTTGACCTATCAACCCCAGCAGCCTGCGAAAAGCTCTATAGCACTATGACAGCTAGCCAAGGCAGGAAGGATTCACATCAGTTCCAATTTGATTTCTCTGTGTCCCCGCAATCAAAATATAACAGATTTTTTCAGCTGTCCTAGACATATGAATTTATTTAGACTATTTAATAAATGAAATTTAGTTTATAGGGTTTATATATTTAGTGTCATGGTCTTTGGTCTTATGAACTTCAACTCATTCAGTATGACTGTACTCAGTGGCATTATTCTATCATCTCACATGATTTCTAAATTATACTTTCAAATTTCAGTTATTTAGAAGGACTACCAAGAACCCAACTAAAAGGTGGTATCGGAATAAAGGCCTCACATTTGAAGTATGTGATAGCAGAGGAAACAGTATTATTAACACAATGTATCAAGCTGTGGATAGAGAGATCTTGTTTAGGTAGCAGGTAATTCAGTCTGGCCAAAGCATAGATTAGGTGGATAGACACAAACTAAAATTAATAAATTACAAAAATGNAGGTGTAAATAAACTTTGAAAGGGGAAATTAATGTTGTCCTTTTTCTTTTAAGTTGCAGACTCCTGCCTCTTTTGCACAGAGTGTTCAGGAGCTAACAATTGCTCTCCAGCGGACTGGAGACCCAGCAAACTTGAACCGACTAAGACCCCACTTGGAGCTACTAGCAAANATTGACCCTAGTCCAGGTAAAGCCAAGAGAAATTAATGGACTATTTATGTGTACCTCAGTACTGCTTAGTGAGTCTTCAGTTAGCTTTTGTTACATTCATCTAAAGTTTCCCAAAGTCTTTTCCCCAGATATTTTCAGCAGTATTTTAGGTTTTGCCCCAGATAATATCCTCTTTATCTCATTAGTTCACCTCAACTTAAATTCAATTAGTACTTTATATTGTACTGCTTACCTCACTAAGACAATAGCTCTCCTTTATAACTCTCCTGCCACAGCATGCTGTATTTGACTCTTTACATCTTTGCCACAACTCATTGTCTTAGCTTTCCTTTAGCTGCATACCCATTGTCCCATCTTCTCATAATACTTTATTCCATTAATTATTCTCTTTCATACCTTTACTTGAGCATTCCTTTCTCACCCCTCCTTGACCTGAGAATGTACCCAGTGACCTGTTAGCTGAACAATATTTTAGCTGCTGTCTTCTCAGGGTTTACTTCTAATGCAGAGCTAACACTCCATACTACTACTGTGGTTTCCTAGTCACTACTTCCAGAGATGACATTGAATCCTTAAGCTACTTCCTATATTTTCAGCACTTACTAATATTGGATGCCTCTTTGATACAGAAAAGCTTCTGCTGCTTTATTTTTATATGCATCACCCTACCCTACCCCTTCCACAAAAGTGGTGTCTGTGCCCTTGGACCTGTTTCCTCTGCATCCTTGANATCAAGTGTTACCTCTGTATAAAATAGATTTCCAAAGAGCTCTGTCAGTGCTAGTGTCATCACTCCAGACCCATTTCCCAAATGCTTCCTGATGTTCAACATCATCTGTTCCATGTTTCAGAGTGAGTTCATCTTTGATGCCTGCTCTTCTAGCTGTGTTTCTTTTGTGGTCTGAATGTTCTTCCACTTGTTCTACATACCCTTTGAGACACAGGGTTTATCTGTTCTTCTTTGGTAAGTCCTTCTGAGGCCAGAAGAAAGCATTGGATCCCCTGGAGCTGGAGTTACTGCTGGTTGTGAGCTGCCCTATGTGGGTGCTGGCAGCCGAATCTGGGTCTTCAGGAAGAGCAGTCTCTTTTTTGACTGCTAACTGTCTCTCTAGCCCCCACAGCATGGCTTGTAACTCTTTGAATGTCGATTTATACTCATTATCAAGATTATCTTATATCTTTAAATATCATTATTGAACAAGTTTGCCACATTTTATCAGTTNTGGGATCTTTTTAAAAGTTGATTTTAGATTTATTTGTTTTTATTTTCTGTGTATTAGGGTTTTGCTTGCATGTATGTGACTGACTGTCTTCATGCCTGGTATCTTTGGAGGTCAAAAGAAGGTGTCAGATTTCCTGGAATTGGAGTTAAAGATGGTTATGAGCCATCATGTCGTTGGATTTTTTGTTTGTTTGCCAGTTAGTTTGGTTTTTTAATTTAGTTTTTCTAAAACTTAAATAAATTTGTACTTTGTACAGTGGTATAAATTCATCCTTTTCCCCCCTTTTGGTGACACAAAATATAACGGCATGTAGGTTAACTGATTGTCTCTTAGGTCCAGACCCTTTTCCCCAGCACTGTGTGGTTGGTTTGTGGGTCCATCATGTTGCTGGCCCAGTCTAGCAGTCCTCTTGAATGTNTAATAAGCATTTCAGACTTCATCTGTCCAAATGTGAGACCTTAATCCCTGTCCTCCTAGTGGCTACTCTGTTCTTCCATTTGTTGGCCCAGAATCCTTAGAGAAACCCTGCTTTTCTTTTTCTCATAATGTATGTATGATTCATCAGCAGATTGCCTGGGCCCTCTCTTTCGATGCCATTCAAAATCCAGTGGCCTTTCCCACTAAAAGTCTCATCTCTCCATATAGATTATGAACTAACTGCCTGTTTTGCATAGGATTTCAATTCTTCATGCTGTTGCTTCTCTGCTTAGAAATTCTGCAATATATTTCCATCACTCAGAATAAAAGTTAAAATCTTTTCTACGATGTGAGGTCATCTAAGGTGTTCCAAAGTGATCTATGGTCATGGTCTTGTTTTCCATTTACCTCTGTCTAAATTGGCCACCACCATGGAAGACTCCAGTCATACTCCCACACAGGCCTTTACACTTGTTCTCTGAATAGAATGTTTCTCCCTTGACAACTTTACTGAACATGTTTAAACCTTTCTTTTGGGTCTTGAACCATATTTAACTTTTTCCCTCTTTTCATTTATTTTTGAGCCTCTAGGAGTGGAAACCAAAGCTTTGGAGCATGTTTAGTCAACACTGTACCACTGTACTATATCCCCCACCCTCATTTTCAAGGAGACCTTCTCTGTCTAAAGGTTACATATACTTGTTCCACTTTCTTTGTTCTGTTTTTCTCAATTCATCATCATCTAAGTACTCTCACATTTTTATCATTTGTCTTATTGTCTAGATCTTCACCTTGAGTATAATGGGGGAATTTATTATTGATTATTATTACTTCTCCAGCAACTAGAATAATAATATCTCAGATAGGGTTAGTGGTCCAACAAGTGGTCTTTTTGAGTGATTATTGACTTTTCCTTTATTTTCAAACCTGATTCTCCCTCCCAGAGTTGAAATGCCATCTGTGTTTTAAAGCCCAGTACAAATACCATCAACAGTAGTCTTACATCAAATTCACCTATGAAAATGTCTTCTCACTTCATTTTGTGTTTGTTAGTGTGTGTTAGTGTGATATGTGCGTGTGTGTGTGTGTGTGTAGGCAGCTTAAGAGAGAAAGGGTTTATTTTGGCTCACAGCTCAAGGTACTGTCTATTGTGGCAGGGAAGTCAAGGCAGTGGGAACTTGAAGCAGCCGCTCATATCACATCCACAATCAGGAAACAAGGATGAATGCAAACTATTGCTTAGCTTACTTTCTCCATTTTATACAATCCATAATCTTCTGCCTAGGGAATGGTCTTGGCAGGGTTAACATGGGTCTTTCTAGATCAATTAACATAATCAAGATAATCCCTCACAGGCACACCCAGAGACCCATCTCACAGGTGATTCCTGGTTCTTTTAAGTTGATACCACTAACCATCACAGATGAATAAGCGTCTGAGCTCTGTAATGATTGACTTGATTGCATCAAAGTGCTGATAATATTTCCTTCATTGGTTTAATATTGGATAAAACATTGCATAAGATTATAGGTTTTGTTTAATTTTTAATTTTATAGATGCTCCTCCTCCAACATGGGAACAGCTAGAAAATGGCCTGGTTGCTGTACGTACAGTAGTACATGGCCTGGTTGATTATATTCAGAACCACAGCAAAAAAGGAGCAGACCAACAGCAGGTAAGGGGTTGCTGTTTGAAATCTGCAGATAAGCCACTCTGGGATATCTAGAAACTGGCCAGTGTAGGTATAGATACAGAGCAGAAAATAATNATAGGAATATTTTAAGACTGACTATGGGGTCTGGAAAGAGGCTCAGTGGTTAAGAGTACTGGCTGCTTTTCCAGTGAACCAGGTTCCAGAGAAACTAGTCCCAACACCCACATGGTGGTTCACAACCTCCTATCACTCCAGTTCCAAGGGAATCAGATGTCTGAAAAGACTGACTATAGAAATTATAAGTTAGCCTGGTTAGTAGTTAGTGTGTCAGTTTTGCTTAAGTAAAATTTTATCTGACACTAATTCTTATCGGTCATTGTTCTGGGGTCATTTCATTCACATCCGATATAGCAACATTTGATGGATTAAAAATAGATTCCTTGGTAAAGCTTACTCCATTTAAGAATGATTACTCTCTTCACTTTATATTACATTTCAGTTTGATAATGTCACTTTTTGGGTACCAATGCTATATCACTAGTAATGTTTATTACACTAGTGTGCCAAAACATCTTCTAACTTAAGAAAGTACTTTTTATACTTACTTGTGTATCTGTGTAGGTATACATGTGGAGGTGAGAGGAGAACTTTGCAGGTCCTAAAGATCAAACTTGGGTTGGTGGCTTGGCAGCATCACCCACTGAACCATCTTGCTGGCCCAGATTTTGTGGTTTTTCNTAGTAAACAGTTAGATATTGTATGATCACTACACAAATGTTAGAAGGGCACACATTTTAAAAGTCTTTTTGGTTTTATTTTTTTGTGAGACAGAGTCTCACATGGCCCACTGTTAATCCCACTGAATGAATGTAAAGACCATTAACTAAATTCTTTGGTCAAATTATGCAAGCTTTACTTTTTGTTAGACCGGGCTATCTCCCTAAAGTGGGGTGTATATTAGCCCCCAAACTGCAAGGCGAGGGGGTTTTCGGTTCTGCAAGGCTAAGGGGTTTTCGGTTACATAGGAACTTGACAAAACATCTCAAAAATTATTTGGCAGAACATCTTATCAGGGTGGAGATCAGGGTATAGGGTGTGGAACCTGTCAAATTCCAGTAAATGGTTTAAGACATGGTCAAACCCAAGTTTTACAGAAAACAGGAATGAATTTATTTTGACCTTGTAACAAGATGGGATCAGGCTGGTCCATCACCCTAGCTATGAGCTCCTTGTATAGTTGAGAAAGACTTTGAACTCCTTGATATTCTTGCNTCTACCTAAATGCTGGGACTGCTGGTATGAACCACTATGTCTGGCATATACATTTTAAAGTCTTCAACTCTTTAAAAGATGGAAAGAGAACCTTGAATTTATTGAGGAGAAAAATGTTTAATAGTTTATGTATGTGTGTTTTTTTCTGTGTATGTATGTGCACCATGTATGAGCCTGGTGCCGTCATAAGTCAGAAGAGGGCATTGGATCCCCTTGAACTCATTACAAAAGGCTTAAGTCACCATGTGGGTGCAGGGAACTGAACTGAACTCTAGTCCTCTACAAAGTGCTCTTAACCACTGAATCATATCTAGCTCATTATTAATTTTTGGTACCACATGTATTTGAGAATATCAGCATATTAGAAAAAAATGAGGACTTTAAAAACTTTTTTTTCTTTGAGAAGTTTATACAATGGTGATCATGCTCATTCCCCAGACTCATCCGCACCTCCAACTTATGTCCTCTTTTTTAAAATTTAAATCGGATAGCTCATCAGCTGCAATTTGTACTATCCATATACTTCTAAGTATGAGGCCCACTGCTGGAGCAGGGTCAACACACTTCAAATCTTCCCTCCTTCATAAGCCTTCAGCTGTTCAAAGCTCCCCAGTCGNGGTGGCCGGAGGGGGGTCGTTCAGGAGCCTCTTGACTGACTCAACCTTATGGAGGTGATCACAGCTGATGGAGTTCATGAATTCACTGGCCTTGTCATTTACAGTCTTTCTGCCAGACTTCTCATCCATGATGGTCTCTAAGCTGTGTGTGTGTGTGTGTGTGTGTGTGTGTGTGTGTGTGTGTGTGTGATGAACATGTATCATTTGTAACAGCACACCATAGCCATTCTCTGCACTGTGAGCAGTTGTGAGTTTCTGTGTTAACTTCATCCACTGTACAGAGAAATTTCTCTGACTTGGGCTGAGAGCTGCACTGACCCCAGTTCAGGATTGCTCCTATACTCGGGCTGTGTTGTTTTAGTAGATGCACTTTTATTTTCAATGTGTATGGGTGTTTTGTCTACATGTACATGTATGTGCTTGGTGCCTGTGGAGGCCAGAAGAGGGGCCTAATTCCCTGGAACTGGAGTTCTAGATGGTTGTGAGCTGCCATGTGGGCACTGGGTATCGAACCCAGGTCTTCTGGAAGAGCAGCCCTAACTCTGAGCTCCTGTACTACTTTTAAATTTTAATTTTGGACCTGAAGAGATCTCTCAGCAGGCAAAAGCTTTTAAGCAACTAAGTTCAATCCCTGGAACCCAGGTAAAAGTGTAAGGAAAGAACCAACTCCACAAAGTTGTCCTCAGACCCCCAGTGGTGTCCAGCCCCACACATGCGCTCATGCACACACATGCACAAATAATAATTAAAATTTAATTTTGAACTCTGTGATTCCCNCTCCCCATACTTTTGTTCTGGATAGTTTAGATAAATGTGGGAATTAGCTTAAATTCTTCTAGGCTATCAGAATCCTAAACTGTAAACATAAAAATTACATTTGTTATTATGTGTTTTGTTTTATGTCTGATGTTTTGGTCTTGGTCTTAGCCTCCACAGCATAGCAAATACAAAACATACATGTGTCGAGATATGAAGCAGAGGGGAGGATGCCCTCGTGGGGCCAGCTGTACGTTTGCACACTCACAAGAAGAACTGGAAAAGTAAGTATGAAAATCATGGGACGCAGACTTTGGGATAAGGAATAATTTGTTAGCTTTAAGAAATACAAAAAGAATCATTGAATTCTCTTCAGTGCATAAGAAATCTTTATGAGTTAAGTACATTTCTTAAAAGTGTTTTTAAGTTTTTATTGCATTGTTTATATAAATGAGAAACTATTTTATCATTAGATATCAAAATGAGTCATTTCCACACAAAGTTCTAGTACTTTTTAACAATTTTAACTGATTTTTACTAATTGCGTAATATATTTTTAGTTGAAACATTTACTTTTCATATAGATTTCGTAAAATGAACAAACGTCTGGTTCCCAGAAGACCCCTGAGTGCCTCTTTGGGTCAACTTAATGAGGTGGGCCTGCCTTCGGCACCTATACTTCCCGATGAAGGTGCAGTGGATTTGTCCAGCAGGAAACCGCCTGCACTACCAAATGGAATTGTATCGGCAGGGAGCACGGTGACACAGCTGATTCCACGTGGGACAGACCCCAGCTTTGATTCTAGTCTGAAGCCAGGAAAGCTAGACCACCTGAGCAGCAGTGCTCCTGGGTCCCCTCCCGACCTGTACGTCGTCACGTTTCTTCCTTGTAAACTGAGTAGAGGGAAAAGAAATGTTTGGTTCTAAAGACAGTGCTTACTGGATTTTGTTGTTTTTTCTTCTGGTTTGAGTCAAAGTCTGTCCTTGAACTCACTTCATACAAAGATGACCTTGCAGATCTGATCTTCCTGCTCCCAGCTCCCAGGTACTGGGATTGCAGGCATGCAGCACCTCGCCCAGCTATGTTGTGCTGAGGATTGACCCCAACAACTGAGCTACAGCTTGGCCCCCAAAAAGAAATTTTTGCCCTTGTTTTGTTTCCTTTTACTTCTTTTTCCTGCACTAATGATTTTTTTGAGGGAGGTTAATTTTTTTTAATTTATAGAAGAGATTAACATTCAAACATATCAGTTTGAACATGACAGTCTTTTAATGTGAAACATTTAATGTGCATTAAAAGTATAGTTTAGAGACTTTAAATTTGTCTTGTATAATTTTGCTTCCTTAGGCTGGAATCTGCCCCTAAGAGTATTTCTGCCTTACCTGTGAATCCACATCCTGTACCTCCAAGGGGACCAACAGATCTGCCTCCCATGCCTGTCACCAAACCAATTCAGATGGTACCTCGAGGTTCTCAGTTATATCCAGCACAACAAGCGGATGTTTATTATCAGGACCCTCGAGGAACTGCCCCAGCCTTTGAGCCAGCACCTTATCAGCAGGGTACTGTCTTTCATTTAAGTCACCTAGATTTATCATATAGGTAAAAGGGATAAAGTCTATCAATTTTATAGACAGGATTAACATTTACTGAGCAAGTATATTGAGTAAAGCTGACCAAGAATGAAAAAAAAATGTAGTGGATGCAAACTAAATTTACAGTATGGTTTCTGTCTTAGTTAGAGGTTACTATTGCTGCAACCAAGCACCATGACCAAAAAGTAAGTTGAGGAGGAAAGGATTTATTTGACTTACACTTCCACATTGCTGTTCATCACTGAAGGAAGTCAGGGCAGGAACCTGGAGGCAGGAGCTGATTCAGAGACCATGGAGGGGTACTGCTTACTGGCTTATTCCCTATGGCTTCCTCAGCCTGCTCTTCATTAGAACCCAGGACCACCAGCCTAGGGATGAAACCACCCACAATGGGCTGGGCCCTTCCCTATTGATCACTAATTAAGAAAATGCCTTACAGCCAGGCCTGGTGGTGCACACCTTTAATTCCAGCACTTAGGAGGAAGAGGCAGGCGGCTCTCTGTGTGTTCGAGGCTAGCCTGGTCTACAAAGTATATTCTAGGATAGCCAGAGCTGTTATACAAAGAAACCTTGTCTTGAAAAACCAAAAAGAAAAAGAAAAGAAAGAAAATACCTTACAGCCAGATTTTATGGAGGCATTTTCTCAATTAAGGTTCCCTCCTTTCAGATTCCTCTAGTTTATATGTCAAGTTGACATAAGACTAGCCAGCACAGTTTCCATGTTGGCTTTGTAATACAAGTCTTCAGAGCAGCAGGTCTCAACCTCTGGGTTGTGACCCCTTTGGCAAGCTTCTATCTCCAAACATTTACATTATGATTCATAAATGGGGCAAAATTACAGTTATGAATAACAACAAAAATAATTTTATGATTAGAGTCACAATATGAGGAACGTGTATTAAAGGGTCGCAGCATTAGGAAGGTTGAGATCCAGTGATCTAGAGGTTCTGTAGTACAGAGTCAGCTTAATAGTAAAGAATAGCTCAGTGTGGTGGTGCAGCCTTGGATCCCAGCACTCAGGAGGCAGAGGCCGAAAAGATTAAAGGGGATGCTGATATTTCAAACTCAAGTATTGATTGGTTCTGTCAGAGACAGAGGTTTTGTTTTGTTTTAATGGTAATAAAGTATCTTTCCTGTCCTCTTTTTCCTGTAGGCTTTCACCTTTAAGTCACATGTCATCTCTACATTCAAAACTAGTGAATTTTTATAGTTTTGTTACTGCTTATTTATTAGGTTGGTTGGTTTTCTGAGATGGAGTTGCTTGCAGTGTGTATACCAGGCTTGCCTTGAACTTACTGTAGCCCAGACTGGCCTTGAATCATGATGATCCTTCTGCCTCACCCTCCTGAGTGCTGAGATTGCAGGCACCCAGCATAAGAATAGAGTTTGATTGATATAACATNACTGGAAGGCCAGCTCCCACTTTTTCCAGGGTTCCTATGATGAGGAGAGAGGGATAAGAAAATACTAGGTAGAAAGAGAGACCTAGTTGACGAGAAGAAAGACAGAAACACAAGGTAGCTTCGGGAGGACCTGGGTCAATACCCAATAGCCTTTTCCATTTATCCAGAAGGGCTTTATATAACAATGCCAAGGGGCAGGGCAAAAGACCTCCCCCTTGTTAGATCAAAGCACACTACACAGCCAAGCGTAGACCCTTCCAAACACCTGGTAACCATGCCTGTGGTCAAATCATCCTCTTAACGCAGCCCTGCTGGGTAAAGCAAGCTCAGATCCTCGGGCCTTGAGTAAGTTCTCACTAGGAAACCTCTGTGGGTCTCCACACATGACTGATCCAGGTTATAAAAGAATCTGACTTGATTTTTATCTTCCAAAAAATTGTAACTGTTTTTGTTCAGGCAGCCAGTGTATAGTGTTATACTGTATCAGGAAGGGTTCAGTTACAGGAAACAGAAATCTTTGTAGCTATATTAAGCATAAAAAGGTTTAGTGGAGGAATGGGCTTCTTCCAAATTGGTGGAAGTACTAGGGAAGCAGGCTTAAACTAGGTCTTTAGAAAATGAGTCCGAGAAAAGCACTGCATGGCTGGTGTAGAGAGCAGAAATCAAACCTTTGATCTTAACTGGTGTTTCCAGGTGAAAATCTACTGCCACAGTTGTTGTCTTAAGAACTCTAGCCGGGCGGTGGTGGCGCACGCCTTTAATCCCAGCACTCGGGAGGCAGAGGCAGGCGGATCTCGTGAGTTCGAGGCCAGCCTGGGCTACCAAGTGAGTTCCAGGAAAGACGCAAAGCTACACAGAGAAACCCTGTCTCAAACCTGTCTCTTATACACATCTAGAGCCAGAGGAGCCACTAGACGTATACAGCAAGGTGGACCTTTTTAAAAAACAATTATAGAGTGTTTGATGCAATGTGTTTGAACACACTTCTATCAGTGCCTCCCCTTACCACCCCCATCCCTTCTAACCCAACTTTGAGGTTGCCTCTTTGTTGTTGTTGTTTCTTTTCTTTCTTTCCCCATCAAGTTCAGGTTATGTTGCTCAGCTAATCTTGGGAGTGAGACCTGCTTAGTGGTAGTATTCAGCCTACCAGGGGTCACATCAATAAGAAAAACTTATTGACTCTCCCTCTCAGCAGCTTCAAACGCTAATAGTTCCTCAGCCACTGGTAGAATTGCATGTCCACCTTCCTCTCTATGCTGGGACTGACTGGAGCTTGTGCAGATCTTATGCATGCTGTGTTATGAAAAGTGGACCTGTGGCATATCACATCTAGCACATAATAGTTTTGAAGTTGAAACTCTACAGTTGCAGGGCCTGCTGGAGCAGGACTATAATTCCAGGTACTAAGGGGCTTGAGGCAGGAGGATCTCAAGTCTGAGGCATGCCTGGGCTACAAAGTGAGTTCAATGTTAATNTGGGCAACTTCAGAAGACCCTGTCTCAAAATGAAATATTTGAAAAGAGGCTAAGAATCTAACTCAGTAATAAAGTGCTTGACTAGTATGCATGCAGTCTTGGATATAAAAGTCTACGGAGTCTGAGAGATTAAAGTAGACCCNGAGCGTCAAGGATGCTTGTGAAAAGTTTACAGTGACTGTTGCATTAGGACAAAGCAGAAGGAAAGATCAATTTACCATTTTAGACTCTACATGTAGATTGATCTTTTCTATTTAATAGTTACTTGTTACTTGGAAGAGGAAGTTCCTCTGGGATTGAATTCAGGGCCTTACCAGTTCCAAGCAAACACTACCACTGAGCTACACTCCTGGCCCTAAGGATAGTATTTGCTTGCTAATTTTCATAAAGCTAACCTAACTGTACAAGTATTGTGAAAGTTTATAAAGAAATGAGTAGGTTATAACACTTAGGTATTTTAATGTTTTAAAAGGAAAAACAAAAGCTTATATAAAAAAGCAGACGTGCTCACTATTGTTTTGGGTTCCTCTTTTGTATTGTATAGGTATGTACTATACTCCACCACCATGTGTGTCCCGCTTTGTCCGACCTCCACCATCTGCTCCTGAACCTGGTCCTCCATACTTGGATCATTACCCACCCTACCTCCAGGATCGTGTTATAAACTCTCAGTATGGCACACAGCCACAATACCCACCTATGTACCCACCTCACTATGATGGTCGACGTGTGTACCCTGCTCAGTCTTATACAAGAGAGGAGATTTTCCGGGAAAGCCCTATACCCATTGAGATTCCCTCTGCAGCAGTACCATCCTATATGCCCGAGTCCAGAGAACGATACCAACAGGTAGAGGGTTACTATCCAGTGGCGCCTCATCCAGCTCAGATCAGACCTTCATACCCCAGGGTATGCTCTATTTTTTTATTTATTAAATAGACTTAATTTATA
>LZPO01107983.1:18764-42144 GCA_001675575.1 Neotoma lepida | reverse complement strand
GGGAGGCAGAGATGGGTGGATCTCTGAGTCCAAGGCTAACTTGGTTTTCCTAGTGAGTTCTGGTCTACCTAGGGTGACATAGTGAGACCCTGTCTCCCAAAAAAGGTGTGGTATTGCTGATTTGAAAGGTATCCCTTGACATCATTTTCCCTGTTAATTCTAAAGTGGTTCCCTACTGATTTATATAGGTTTTCATAGATAATGTTTACCTAGCTGGCTAAGATAAAACCAATTGATGGCAGGCCAGAGAAAGAAAAAAATAATAATAAAATAAAAAAATAAACAAACTGCAAGGGGACTGGGAGAGTGACACAGCTAGCCCAGCACCAAATAAGATGAAATTAAATTTTAAGCAAAACTTCTTTCTGTGGGCTATGATTAGCAAAATATATGCTTCTGCACCACAGGAAGTCCTTCACTGGAATTCGCTGAAGTAGAATAGTAATGTAAGGTGCTTTCCAGAGGGCTATCACACTGAAGTAACATTAGCAAAGCAAAATAAATTTCCTTACATCAGTAAACAATAACAAAATTACTAACCTAATGTAGATGCCATTAAAAATTCCAAATGTGTGAAAGAAGTCATAACAGTGCTTCTCAAGCATTGATGTGTGGGCTAGGCATGTAGCTTAGTGGTAAAGTGCTTGCCTCACAAATTAATGTTCATTCGTAATACTTAGAAATAGGTGGCTCTATCATTTTCTATCATCTGTATGTATGTACTTAAACATGGATTTCTTACTATGATCTAAAAGCAGTGTTCTATGACAGCCAAAGACGACAACTAAAGACTTATTCTTACTAATAAAAGTGTCATACTCCTAGTAACATTTCTACAGAGCTAGTGGAAATTATGCTAGACAGTATCTCATTTTTGCTTTTTTGTCAGAATGTAGAAAGTAAAGGAATGAGAGACCAGAGATTGGATCTTCAGAGAAGAGCAGTGGAAACTAGTGATGATGACCTCATCCCATTTGGAGACCGACCAACAGTATCTCGGTTTGGTGCCATCTCTCGAACATCCAAAACACTGTATCAGGGTGCTGGCCCAATGCAGGCCATGGCACCTCAGGGAGCACCCACAAAACCTATTAGCATTTCAGGTAAGTATCCCAGAATAGTAGTCATGACTCTCAATGTAATTGTATCAGTGCTTTTAAGAATCTTCAAGGCAGTGGTTTTTAAACTTTTCCCTGTAAGAAAGCAATTACACCTCAGAGAATTTTAGGAATGTAAACTAAAATAAACTGTCTATATGTTAAGATTGCCTGAGGGGCTGGAGTGTAGCTCAATTGGTAGAGTACGTGCCTAATATACATGAAACCAGGTGTTATGGCACATGCCAATAATCCCAGCACTGGGGAAATGGAGACATGGTATCAGANTGTTCAGGTTTATCCTTGGGTATGTAGTGATTTTTGAGGCTATTTTGGGCTAGAGGCCCTGTCTCAAAAAAAAAAAAACTGCCTCTGGGTTTTTATCTATAAATGACTTCATTGCTTTATTGAAATAATAGATTCTTGGAGTATGAGGAGGTGACTGATTGGATAAAAAGATCTGAGTTTGGATCCCCAGTACCCATATAAAATCAGACTTGTGTGGGCATGTATCTATAATCCCATTGCTTTGGGAAGGTAACCTGACATCAACCGTCACCTCTACATTAAAACACTCACGTGCACACACTGAGAAGAACATGTATGAAAACTAGGTTCAGTAGGGAAGAAACAACNTGATCGTCGTTTTGGCAGATAACTTTATAGACAGAGACACATAAATACACAGGATGCCTTTGCTTTTTTGATTATAGTATCATAGAAGATGAATCAAACTTGTGATTCATCCTACCACCCTAAACTGTTCCCTTACAGATTACAGTCCATATGGAGCTCATGGTGGCTGGGGAGATTCTCCATACTCACCTCATCCAAACATACCTCCTCAGGGACACTTTATCGAGAGGTACAAGTCGTTCTTTTTACTTGTTATAAATACTTAAAAGCATACAGCTTTCCTTACTTTATTTTTCTAGTCAGTAATGATTTCACAGAATAAAACTTAAGAATTTTACCTCATGATTTCTTTCTTACCAAAGGGAGAAAATGTCCATGGCAGAAGTGGCCAGTCATGGAAAACCCCTTCTGTCTGCTGAAAGAGAACAGCTACGGCTAGAGTTGCAGCAACTGAACCATCAGATCAGCCAGCAGACCCAGCTNCGTGGACTAGAGGTACAGGCCTGCAGATACTTTTGTGTTGGGAGTTTTGATGTCAGGTATTAAATGTGCAGCACTAGTGGCCTAAAACTCATTGTATTCCTGTGTTGGCCACCCTTAGTTCTTATAGTGATTATAGGGGTTCGGCACTGCAACTATTTGGTACCTCAGTTTTGAAGGGTTATCAAGAATTTTAAATTGAATTTATATGTGTTTGGTGGGGTGATAGGTGCAAGTGAATACAGGTACTAGAGCACCTGTTTTGTTTGTTTGTTTGGTTGGTTTTTGTTTTTTGTTTTTCAAGACAGGATTTCTCTGTGTAACAGCCCTGGCTGTCCTGGAACTCAATTTGCAGACCAGGCTGGCCTCGAACTCAGAGAGATCCACCTGCCTCTACCTCCCGAATGCTGGGATTAAAGGGGGGCGCCTCCACACCCAGCAATGGCTACTGTTCTTGGAGAGGATCCAAGTTTGGTTCCTGTTTCACAACTGCCTGTAACTCCAGTTTCTGGGGATCCAGCACCCTCTTTGAGCATCCATAGGCACCTGCACTTAAGTACACACACAGAGATTTTCTTAAAAATAGAATACATCTCTTAAAAATAAAGCCATTTTTATTCAAATGCTACTAAAAAGATATTTTGTTTATAGTTGGATCATTTTTATTGCAAACATGGCTAGTTTAGTGTGAATACTTAGGATGAGGCATTCTCTATATAGTATGAAGTGTGCTGAGTTGTGTGTGCTTGGCTTTGTGCACTAGGCTATTAATAACCGACTGGTGTTACAGAGGGAGGTGAACACCCTGGCAGGCCAGCCACAGCCCCCTCCACTGCCTCCAAAATGGCCTGGAATGATCTCAAGTGAGCAGCTAAGCTTGGAACTACATCAAGTGGAAAGGGAAATTGGCAAGAGAACCCGGGAACTGAGTATGGTACGTACTGGTGTTGGGAAAGGGGAGGAAAGCTGAAGTGAATTCTGTGTGACTCTAGAATTTAGAATCATCTGGAGTTTGTTTCAGATACCNTGAAGAGTGACTAATATTTAGGGTGATTCTCATACAGATGAGTTGTCACCTGGTTGTATCATTCTTCTCTTAGTTCCTGTTGTTTTGGGTTTGTCCTTTGCCATAGACTTGATTCTCTAGTCACATTTGGGGCAAACAAGGCAATTAATTGGAAATCTTAAAGTTTCTGTTTAACATATGCATTAGAGAAGCAGATGGGATGATGTTTAATCTTTTGCACTTTTGTATAATATTAAGATATATTTATACAATAAAATGCTAGTTTTCATGGCCTTTAAGATATTGATGACATTTTTATAAAGGAGTTATAGCTTGTACACTGTTCTCTGTGCTGTTTTTCAATATTAGTTTATGGCATATTCCTAAGATAGTGACAAGGTAGGTTGTACTGTTATGCTTCTGTGTATACTCTCTGTCATCTGCGTGTTTGTTTTTGTTGTAAATTCTTAATAGAACTGAAGAATGACTTGTTCTTTGATCGTCACTGTGTTGTCTGTATTTGCTCTATCCTATTACACACAGATTACTGACTTCATTTCCTCTTCTTTTGAAGGAGAACCAGTGTTCTATGGACATGAAAAGCAAACTGGGTACAAGTAAGCAAGCAGAAAATGGACAGCCAGAACCACAAAACAAAGTCCCAGCTGAAGACCTTACATTGACATTCAGGTAAAGGGATCCTTTTATAGTTCTATTTAACCATATATGAAAGAGAATAATTATATTATCTGGCCATACCCAAAGTACATTATGATTTTTAAAAACTATTTTTTTGTATAGTGAGAAAAAAATATGAATATATTGGTTTTTCGAGACAGGGTTTCTCTGTGTAACCCTGGCTGTCTTGGAACTCGCTCTGTAGACTAGGCTGACCTCCACCTCACAGAGATCTGCCTGACTCTGCCTCCTGAGTGCTGGGATTAAAGGCATGTGCCACCACCGCCCAGCAGGAGAAAAGGATATGTTTTTACTAAATCTAGAAATTACAAGGAGTTGGGGTGGAATATAACTATGGGCACTAGAGAGGCTGAGGTAGGAAAGATAGGAATTTGAGGCTGGTCTGGGCTACAAAGTGAGACTGTCTCACACATGCACGTATAAAGCTTAGCACTTAACCAGGGTTGAATTATCTGTTAATTCCTAACCAGTATGTTTTTCTTCTCATTGTTTAGCTTTTGAATTAAAAAACATAATATAGGCTCACTGTAAAAATTGAAATNTAATAAAGCATTAAAAGCCTATCCATCCCCCACTTTATTGTTACTGTTTTTATTTTGTTTTCATGCTGGATGTTGAACTCAGAGCCTCACAAATTCTAAGCACTTTGCACCACTAGGCTGTATTCCAGGGTTTCTTCCTCCCCCATTTCAGTTATGTTACAAAAAAAATAAGCCATGGGTGATAGGATTTTTAAAAGGATACAAGTTTTTTAAGGCACCTGTGATTCTACCTCCCATCGTTATCTTGCCTCTTTTAATGGCATTTAGCATTTAGCCTTACTTAGTGTTCTGGGTAGATTTGGTTTTTTTGTTGGTCTTTTGAGACAAGGTAGGATCAAAGGCATGCACCACCATCTCTAGGCTATTCCCAGCCATGTCTAATTTGATCTCTTATAACATGATAATTAATTTACTTTTTATCCTTATTTATTTTCTTTGGCATCTTTGAGGCATTTGAATGCATAGTCATGTGTCACCCTCCTCATGACCTATAACATGGATTTCTAATGTTGCCAGGTGTTGTGGCGCATGCCTTTAATCCTGGCACTCACTGTGTGAGTTTGAGGCCAGCCTGCTCTACATAATGAGTTCCAAGATAGACAGGGCTATGTAGAAAGACCCTGTCTCAAAAACAAACACAAAAAATGTCTAATTGCCCTGTTGCTTTCTTCCTGGGTTTTGGCTATTTTAAATCTATATGCTGTCCTAGGTTAAAAATAAATTCCCATTGGTAATGGGCTTGGTCCTGCTTCAACTGAATGTACCAGGCTTAGCTGTCCCCGCATTGGGAGAATTACCCTGTTGGAGGAGATGGGGGGAGCTGGAGGAGGCAGGAGAGGGGGATCTATGGTTGGTATGTAAAATGAATTTAAAAAAAAAATTCCCATACAAGTAAGCTTGGTAAGTCGAGGTCAGCACTTCTTTTAAATGCCAGGCAGCAACTATTTTAAGGTGTGGGTCTTGATGTTGGGGGTTGGGGGAGTCTCTCACCACCTACCCCTACCTACCAAGTGCTGGGTACCACCGTGCCTGTTTGTTGTAGCTCAGTCCTCTAATGTGTAAGTGGCAATAGATACAAAAGCAAATAGGCAGGTTGTGTTCTGATAAAACCTGTATTTATAGAACAGGAAGCTTGCCAGCTTTAGTTTATCAACTATATGCTACAATGTGGATGAGGAGTTATAATCAAAATTTGGAAGCTATTTATATTTTTTTGTTTGGGTTATTTGTTTGAGACGGAGTCGTTGTGTGGCCTTGGTTGGCCTGGAACCAAGCTAGCCTAAAATTGATAGAGATCAGCCTGCTTTTCGCTCCTGCTTGGACTAAAGGCATGCGCCACCACTCGTGACTCACATTTTTCGTACAGTANTAAATGATAAGCCCTGTTGATTGGATTTTATTGAGTATTTGCTTTTCTCCTTTTAAAAATTCCAACTTTTTTCATGTAATTAACAGTGATGTACCAAATGGATCGGCTTTGACACAAGAGAATCTCAGCCTCCTATCAAACCAGACCAGCTCTTTGAACCTGTCAGAAGACCCTGAGGGAGGAGGCCATACCAATGATTCCCAGAGATCAGGAGTTACTTCCAGTTCTGCTCCCTAGGACATGGGTGTCCTGCTTCTACCTTCTGCTCCTAATCAATTCGTAGGACATAGGGATAGAAGAATGGATAACTTCTAACTTTTTCTCTGAGTGGTCAGTGAAATCCAGGAAAAGCACCGGAGGCAATGTGCACAACACCACTACTAAACAAACCCTGCACATAGTTCACATTAATGCATTTTTTTAATTTAAAGAAAAGGAAAATTAGCAGTATCTGCAAGCAATTCAGATTAAATTTGTTTTTGTTCTGTGAATGAACTTTATTTTAATAACTTTGGACGCCTTGGATGCAGGGCTTTAAAAAAAGAAGATATTATATATACACTCTGTTTGATTAATTGTATGATCTTAATGAAATAGGTTTTTCTTGTATTTTGGTATTATTACATACCCAGTGTATAATTCTTTTCTCCCAGTCCTTTCCAACTCTCACAACCCTGTAAACTAAAAGCATTGTTTCCAAGAATTCTGTGATGTTGGATTGGGTTATTAGAAACTGTGCAGCAAACTAATTTTCTTAGAGCTATTCTTGAGCGCCTTCACACTCACACCCACCTGTTTCTGAATTACTAGCTTCATGACTTTTCTTACAACATTAGAACTGTATTTGAGTAGGGTAGGGTTTTAGTTTCCACTTTGCAGAGATTTCCACAGGCAGTTGTTTGTTAGAGCTACACAGTTCCATGTTAAGGATTCCTAGCATTCTCTCCATAAAATCTGAAAGCCTGTTTGGTGTTTACATTGCTTAATTAGATTTGAATGAAGATTACCTTAAGAATGAACTCTAAACTGGACATGGTGGCTCATTCCTGTAATCCCAGGACTCAAGATGCTGAGGCAGGAGAAAACCAAAATAAAAAGAAGAAAAAAAAAATGAGCTTCAACTTGTTAATAGTGAAAACAGACAATTCCTGTTCTCCTGTGTTGAGCTCACATTGGAAAATTGGAGCTGTGCTTACAAANTAAATTTCTATCGGAATCCTAGAATGCTAATGCTTACAAAATCAGGACAATGAACCATGTTCTAAAACTTGGAGAGGTGGTTCAGCAGAGGAGCACTGGCTGCTCTCCCAGAGGACCCAGGTTCTTCCCAGCACCCACAAGCTGGCTCACAACTGCCAGTAACTCTGGTTCCAAGGGATCTGACACTCTTCTGACCTTGTGGGTCCATGTGCACAGACAAACGTGAAATACATAAAATGTTAAAATAAAATTTAACATTTGATAGGAACTTCAGTAAATGGGGACACATTATTTCANTGGAATATGTTTTTCCTTTCAAAAGCATAAAAGATTTGGCAGATAAAAACTCAGTCTTGAAGATAGTTTATGCATTGATTACTTGTGCTGCTCAGAATTTACTAGCATAACTAAATAACTTGAAATGGACTTTTAGACTTGGCTTTCTGACATTAAAAATGTTTATGAAAATGTTATGAAAGAGTAAGGAAGGATTTTTGCTAGTTCTGCTGCACATATTCTAATGCTACCACTGTATGCTTAATTTACTAAGCCCCTGTAAAATGAGTTCATTGGGGGACTATTTCATAGAGTCACTCTGTCCCTCTGATTGCCTGACTTCCAGTTTCCCTTTCTAGATAATACTACTAAACAAGAAAGCACTGGTTATGTAATAAATTACTGCATTGCTTTGGTTGGGTAAAAGCAAAAGTTTATATTTTTCTTATTTCTTATATTCTTACCCGTTAACTCCTGCTGAGGTCAGAGCCACCTCAGTCTATGCTCTATGTCTGTCTTGTTGTTAATGGAAACAAGGGGGTGGGGGTGGGGTGGGAAGGGTAAAATAGTCCTGCCATTGCCTACCAGTAGGAAATCCAAACAGAACACTCATTTGAGTAGCGATTATTTAATTTGCCCAGTCAAGGCACCGTGTTTATATACTATTTCACATTGAATTTGATTATGCCCTACAGACCTGGCTGGTCAAGGATTTGATATACACATATTGGCTTGGGATTCGAGCTTTCTTTTTTATTTAAATAAAAATTTATATATATATTATATATATACATATATACATGGCTATATCTGTATATATATTGGGTATGTTTTAAAGATTTCTTCGCATGAGCGCAGCTGTTGCAATAAAATGACTGATTGGGAGGTAGAAGCACTGAATGACGGTGAGGCATTTTTCAGTTGATGCATACATTTTCCTTTTAATTTTAAATATACGTTTGTACATTTGGGTTTTTTTTTGGCCTTTTTTTTAAAGATAAAACATCTCTTACATTTATACTTTAAATACTCATTATTTATTGAGAGAAGGAAAGACATGTTATGTCTGACAGAATTTTTATTTTTCTGCACATCTATAAAATGCCACATTATTGGCCTCTTGCCTTCAGTAGACAGATTGGGCAGATCTTATCTCCTTTGGACAAGTCAGATAATTCCTAAGTCTTAGAAGCAGGTGGTTTGTTTTGGAAATTGGAATGACTAGGGGGAAAAATCTGCATATTGGTTTTATTGGAGTTGAGAATAAAAGTAAATTTCTCTTGTGTATGTGAAACCCCCAAAATGCACTCTGCTGCTGTGCACTAGTATCTCTTCACATGTTATTTCCATTTAGGGAGAAAATTAGTCTCTTAAATGGTAACCTAAGTTCCCCAAGCCCCAGTCTCTATAGCCAGTCTGGGTGGGGTAAAAATCAGAAGATGCTGTGCCTACAATTTTGCTGTTTTAGTAATTGGTCATTTTCCCTTACCAATTCTTAGGTGTGTTTTGTGTGTTTAGGGTGGGGGGTGTGCCCACTGGCAGATTTAGGGATTCAGTAAAACCACCACAACTTTGAGGATGTTTTCTCCCTTTAACAAATTTTGTGTTATGAGGCAACAATAAATTGAAGCATAACATCATGACTCTTAACTGCTGTTTTTTTTTTTTCAGAATCTGAAAAGCATTGATTTTCATTTGTGTCTTTAGAGACATTAAAAAATGAACTCATCAAATAGAAAATAGAACTTTTACAGCAGCACCCTTTTTGAGACAGAGTTTTTACCATGTAGCCCAAGCTGGTTCTGAACTCAAGATCCTTCAGCCTCTGAGCGCTGGGATTTCAGGCATGTGCTACCAAGCTCAGCAATATGTATGTTTTTTTCACTTAAATGGTTTCTTCTGAAGATGACTATTTGCTTTTTACTATATTTAAGAGCAAGAATCAGCTAAGATGAACATGGACAATTCTGGAAGGGTCAAGGAACATTCTGTTTATACTTGTCCAGAAGTGTGTTATTGTAGTGAATATAAAAGTACTTTGGCTCATTCTGTTTTCAGTGAGTCTCTGGAAAATGATAAAAGAATTGAGAATGAAACATCTAGACTCACTTTCCTAATTTATAGTCACAAGATTAGTCTAATAGCCCCCCCTCTCCCGGATAACTTACAGAGTCTGATGTGACCAAAGAGCCATCCTTACTACTTTTCTAATTAAACAGAACTTGTAGCATAGGTTTCTGGTAGCAATGTTCAAGTGACAAGACACTATTATTAATATCAATTACAAATATTCAACTACTCAGAATGTGTAAGAACTCATTTGGTACGGCATTAATGTGGGTTATTCCCTTCTCTCATCTTCCTTCCCATGTATTTATTCTTTTGCCTAAAAGCAGAAGATTGATGCGATTCTCACTTGCTACTTGGATACATGATCCCATTGAACTCCCATGAGCTTCAGTGTGGGAGCTTGAAATTTAGGTCCTAAGTTTCCCATGATTGTCTTTTTCCTTTCCTTCCTGACCCCTTGCCATTCTGCAGTTTCCCCTTGACTTACCCAATCTGTAACAGTGACAGTTTGCTGCCTCTAAACAGAGCATTCAAATGAATTCGCTTAGCCAATGACTTCTGTGAAGTTGCCTTTTCTAATGGCGTTATTACTCAGTGATGCACAGATGTGGTATTTGCCCTACTGGCAGGCAAGCAAAGGTCTGGTAAAGAATGATAACCTGCTATTTCTTTAAGGAGCGCCAAAGACTTGTGCTTTACTCTGTTTTGGTTTTAGGGGAAATAGTAGCCATTTTGATTATGAAACCTGGTAGTATTTGTAAGTTGACTGTACTGTGTAGATGTCTAAAGTTAACTGTAAGGTTAGCTGGCCTTATAAAATGTAAAAGTAATGAAAATTCATCAGTTTCTCTAAACCAGTAAATATCATCCTTGACAATATTTGTTTAAGCAACTCACTCTCCCTTTTGGGGATTCTCTTGATGTAATAGTATCTTCTGTGTTTCTCTGTACTTTCACTTGTGCCTACAGGACAATGTATTTTCACTATGGTCAAGTCATGGCGCTAGGGATTTTTCCTGAGCTTGCGGCTTGTGAGAAATAATTAACTGTAGTTAATACCTGTTCAGCTGTGTTCAGGGACAGCTTGCTTTCAATAAATGGGATTCGTGTGCTATTATTTATGTGTACAAATGGTGATAGGATGAAATTTCACCATATTCTCCATTTGGGCTTTTAAAAATCAAGTAAAGTTCANTATGTAAAATCTTGGTGTAAAAGTCATCTGTAATGATTTATATTTTATTAAAAGATATGGCCTAATTAGTTTTAAGGAGGAATCAATGACCTTGCAAATAAACTACAGTATTACACACTGTTACATTCTTGCCCTATAAAACATTCAAGTGTGTTAAAAATCTTAATTGTTAATACTTGTTTATAGTGTTGCAGAGGGATCTCATCCCCTGAAAATAGAGCTCAGATTAACCAACCTCACTGAGACAGTTTAGTCTCCACCATGGGGTTGAACACAGCAGGAGTCTCCTACTACTGTCACCATTTTATCTGCGTGCTTGTTTTGCAGAAACACGTCCATGTCTACCTTGGACAGCTAAGGTTTTATATTTATTTCTTGAGCTCAGCTTTTTAAAATTAACTGCTGAAATGACTTGCTGGGAGTTTTTGGTAAATTTTAAGTTCTCAATCAGCTTTTCTGAGCCTCTTCAGAGAGAGCTGGTTTGTTTTTTGTTTTTTTGTTTTGTTTTTTCAAAAGGTGAAATTTCAAATAAAACCTTTTTGTTACTTGAAATTTTAAGATTCTATTTCTGTAATTGCTAAAGGTGTTTTCATAAGTAACATTCTAATTGATTAGTAATAGTAGTTACATTAATAAAGGAGGAAACTGCCACCCTAGGAGTACCTTCTAATAGGTATGGTCTTAGTAGGTAGGTTTTCAGCGCTACACTGAATGAACTGGGTAAAGAGGCTGGGAACCCCACTGTGATAAAGGGACTTCCCTTAGCACTGGGATTGTTCTTTGAGCCTCTGGTTACAGACACTGAATTTCCCTGAATTTAGCCTGGAGCAGAATAACTTTCATTTTCACAAGAAAGTAAGGCATTGTAAGCCAAGGTGGAAAACTTAAACCTTAAGACAATACTGTGTCAGAAAAATGTGTATTTAGAAAAAAGAAATCCTGTGGAGTTTGTTATCTTGATGTATGTTATTTAGAAGATAAGGTGACTTTTTATTTTGTATTGAAGACTCACTTTCTGGTGACTCTATTTGGTTTTGTGTTTTGTCTTTTAATACTGAGTAGACAGATCACAAGTCTTTGGCTCCCGTGATAGGGCATGTACACAGAGTCATCTTGTAACTGGAAACTGTCAGGTGGTCCCACTCCAATGAGGACATGAAAGGTCAAAAAGTGGATGGAAACAAATATTGGGTGGAGAATGGTCTGGGCTTTTTGTTTGTTTTCCTTTTAAAAAATTGTCATTTTTGTGCTGGGCAGTGGTGGCACACACCTTTAATCCCAGCACTCGGGAGGCAGAGGCAAGCCGATCTCTGTGAGTTCGAGGCCAGCCTGGTCTACAGAGCGAGTTCCAGGATAGGCTCCAAAGCTACACAGAGAAACCCTGTCTCAAAAAAAACCCAAAAAAAAAAAAAAGGTCATTTCTATAATTTATTGGTATAGCCTGTCTGTTGATTGGCTGGCATTTCACAGTAATATCCAAACACCCCATTGTAGTGGGAACAGGTACCACTACACCCCATAAAATTTTGCTTCTNTACTTACAGGCCTTTAAAGCTTTTACTTTTCAGCTCTCCATTCCCTGTTTAGCTAGGACAGTGCTGAGAGATTTTCCCTCCGTATGTATTTTTGCCTAACTTTCCACTCTCCTTTGTTTTCCCATCTTGTGAAGGTAAAAGAACTGGTCCCAGGCCTCAGTAACTTACTCTGGAATGAATCTGTGACTTTCCAGGAGTAATGCAGAAAGTGAACTGAGGTTATGAACAAACCTTTCACCCACCTAAGCATTTTCCAGTTGTGAGGTTCCTCTTCGTGTGTTGTCTTTCCCTTCTACCCCCTGCCGCCCTTCCCTGACTATGGGTCAATTGGTCTCTTGGCTCATACCAGTCTCCTGAGACATTCTGCAGTCATTATCACCTTTTTGGGTGGATTTTACTTCGGTTTTTTTTGTTTGTTTGTTTGGTTTGTTTTGTTTTTAAAAAATAACTTGTAACATTGATTCATATTTGCTTGGGATAGAGCTTGTGTAATTTACCAATCGTATTGATTGTATGTGATTGTGCCCTGCAGAGGTATACTTAACGAAAGTAATCTAAGTTAGTAAAGGAGCCCATGAGATTTGAGTCAGAATAGAAATGGCTATGGAATTGCAGTTTTGGATAGTGTGAATTCCTGTCTCAGAATCAGTGCCACATAAATACGCATTTTTGAAGGTTGTCTTACACTCCTGTGTTCTCCCATTGCCTCAGCTCCCATTCGTTTCATGTTGTTCTCTACCCACCTGCTCAGAATTGGTTTAATTGAGCCTTAAAGTAACAGCTGACTTTTAAATTAATGAATTTTGTGAAATTTGACATTTTTCAAATGTTTCCAATTGAGAACAAAGGATGGGTTGAAATTCACCAACCCATGACTAAACTACTTAGCATCTGGCCAACGCTGAGATTTCACTTGGAGCACTATCTTCTGCAAGTTCTTTTTGAATAGGAAAAAAAAGAACCTTGCTTGAAATGGAACATTGCCTTTCTTGTTTAATCTGTTTAATATTTCCAAATGAGGTGGAAGGAGAGAAACAGGAGTGTGTTTAGGGCTACAGAACTCTGGACCTGAATGAGTACATGTTCCACTTGTTGCATATTTTGAGATTAAGGCCTTTTTTCTCAATTTTGTATTTGTGTGCATGTTGTTTCTATTAAAGATGCCACATTTTATTAAAATGCTATTTCCTTTATTACCTGGGGAACTGACTCAGCCTCTCGTTGCTCCTAACTAGGGTTTAAGGCTCTTGTGAGTTGCAGATAAAAGGATTCATTTTAACAAAGAGAAGGAGGTGATTCACCTTTGGATTGTAAATACATGAAAGTGTCTACAAGGTCTTTATCTGCTTTCTGTCAGCATTTATATTAAATGATAAATTAATGAGGAGGAACAATGTGTAGTCTTTTTCTTCTAATGGAGTCTGTNATCTCACTCTCATCTTGAGGATTGTTGATGAATGAAAATTTAAAAAAGCTAATGTGTGCAAGTACAAATACTGGGAGTCACCAGTTTTCTCTAACGTGGGAATTNGTGTACACTTCAGTACACTGTGGCTCTGAGATTGCTAGGGCCAGCACTCAGTGAGCTGTCACTTGAGTTTATGTCTTCTCATCAACCAAGAGCATCTTTCTGCTGAAGCAAAATGGTCTTCCTCAGACAAAACACCTGTCTGTCTATTTACTGGCTCCCAGTTATGCTAAGGCCTTGTTGGTCACTTCTGGCAGGGAATAGATGTAAATTATATTGTCTCTTATAGGGCATGCATCAGTTAACAGTTTATAGCATGAAGGGAGGTGACTGGCTGGAAAATGGCTCAATAGTTGAAAGTTCTGGCTGCTTTCCCGGAGGACCAGAATTTAGTTCCTAGCACCCACATCAGGCAGCTCAGGACTACCTATAACTCTAGCTCCAGGGATCCAGCACTGCTTTCTGTCCTCAGTTACACACGCACACATTTAAGGTCTAAATGAGGAAATGAGTTATTANACATTTCAAAACATTTATGAAATATAGTAGGTTCTAACATTTAACATACATTTATATAATTAGGAATGTTTATGTGTTGGATATTAGATGGTAAAACCAAGGGGATGTTTTTGTTCAGTTGATAGTAACAAACAGTTAAGTAAGACAGTGCCTTTTAAAGGTTTATTTTTATTTTATGTGTGCCAGTATTTTGCTTGTATGTATGTCTGTATACCATATGCACGGAATGCCTGTGGAGGCCAAAAGAAGGCATCAGATTTCCTGGAATTTGAGTTACAGACAGCTGTGAGCCACTGTGAGTGCTGAGACTAGAACCTGGGTCCTCTGGATGAACAGCATGTGCTCTTAACCACTGAGCGGTCTTTCCAGCTCCATATTTTTTAACATGCATAAATTGATTGTGTTTGGATTTTAGTTTAAAATACTTCCTAATGAAATTAATAGGCATCGCCAGCAATGGAGGTGTTGTAATACCTCCTATCAACAAATAACTAAATTTGGGGACCACCACTATCTAACCTCAACAGGAGGAGCCATAGTAAAGGGAGTTCAGAAAGTATGAGATAGTAAGTGCTGGAGCCATCCTTGAAAGGTGATGAAATCTCGAGAGGAAATTCCAAAACCAGGCCAGTCTGCCACTTAAACTAGACCTGCCCTGCTTATAAAAGGAACTATCTGACCTGTTGGGCTGAAACTCATATAGACTAAAGTGAATTTGTTTTGTATACATAAATGTTTTATCCCTGTGACTAGCTAACCTGAGATGGTCAGCTAGTTAAATCCTGCTTTCCAACCTGGTTGGCTATTAAAAAATGCCTACTAACCTCTTTTTGTTTTGAACACCTAACATTTAAGAAATAGTCAGGTGCTAGGTGGTGACACATGCCTTTAATCCCAGTACTCAGGAGGCAGAGGCAGGTGGATCTCTCTGAGTTTAAGGCCAGTCTGGTTTACATAGCAAGTTCCAGGACAGCCAAGACTACATAGAAAGACCCTATTTCCCTGCCCCCTCTCCCCAAAAAGTAGGCCAGAGATGGTGACATATGCCCACAAACGAAGCACTNCAGAGACAAGAGTTGGATGCCAATTTACATTCCATAGTTAATTCCAGGCCAGGCTGGGCTACACCATGTTTCAAAACAAAAAGTGAATTTACCAACTACTAAACTATTCCTATAGTTTATTATGCTTAATGAAATGGAGAAAAGTGCCATCTGCCCTCAATGAGCTCTAATCACAGAACTTGGCACAGGCTTTTTAAATAGCTTCATCTTGCTGGGTAAGATGGCACACACCTTTATTTCGAGCCATTAGGAGGCAGAGGCAGGTAAGTCTCAAGGGCAGCCTGGTCTACATAGAAGAGAGTTCAATGCCAGGCCAGCCAGAGCTACATAGTGAGACTTTGATTCAATAAAATAATGACAGCAAAAAAACAGAATTATCAAAGAATGGCAATTATCTTCAGAACAAGAAGCTGTGAGACTAAACAAGACAACTTTGTTGTACAAAGCCCTAGGTTTGAATCCTAGCACAATCCCAAAAGACAAAAACCAATAATAATAAATTATACAACGTGGCTGGTAAAGATTTCCTGAGGAAACTGCAGTGAAGGTAAGATGTGGAGGGGAATGGGGTGTTAGAGATGGAGATTCCCAGTAAGAGAAGATGAGGGAAGAGGCTGAATGAAACACGGTCATCACAACTATTGAGAGGGGGGCTGGAGAAGAGACGGTCAGACAAGGGCTGCAGACCATGCAAAAGTGTAGTGGCACTAGTCTGTAATTCCAGGTTAGTNCTTGGAAAGATCAAGTTCAAGGCCAGCCGGCTTCAGCTACATGGCAAGTTCAAGACCCTGAGCTATAGGGACCTGTCTCAAAATTAAAAATAAAATGGGCTTGCTCTGAAAGGAAAGAAAATGTAATTTTAGAAACATCCTATTCTGGATATCAGAGACTTAAATTTTAGTGAAATGGTGAGATAAGATTTATTGTACATGTATGTGTGTGTGCCTGATGCCTATGGAAGTCAGGAAGGTGTTGAATCCCCTGGAACTGGAGTTATGAGTGGTTGTGAACCACTATGTGGATTCTGGAAATCAAACCTGAATTCCCTGCAAGAACAAGTGGACCTAACTGCTGAGCCAGCTCTCCAGCCCAGAGTTGAGCATAGTTTTGAGAGGCTGGATTAAAGTTATTGAGTCATTTGAGTTTTGTCCTTGAACAATTAAATACCAATACAGATGTCAAGCTGGGGCTTGATGTGATGAATCTGTTTAAAGTGAGGCAGGGTTCCCAGTTGTAATTAACTTACAAGTAGGGCCTGAACCAGCATAGAGGGATGAAGTGGAAGGAAAGAGTTTGAGAGATTGGCAGATCTGCGTTGTAACTTTAAGACAGATGACGTGTTTTTTTTTTTTAATTATTATGTATACAATGTTCTGCTTACATGTAAATCTTCATGCCAGAAGAGGGCACTAGACCTCATTTATAGATGGTTGTGAGCCACCATGTGGGTGCTGGGAATTGAACTCAGGACCTCTGGAAGAGCAGTCAGTGTTCTTAACCTTTGAGCCATCTCTCCAGCCCCCCAAGATGACGTGTTTCTAACATCCCTTGACCAAGCAGATCATTTTTGTAGCATCAAAGCCCTTTGAAATAGTTGCAGGGAAAACCTATAGTTATCTCAGTCTGTCCAGTTAAAACCTAAGTGTGCCCTCTTGTACCCCTTAGTCTCTACACATGCCTATCATACGTCTACTAGACCTTTCACTCTCTGGATAGTTAGGATGTACCTAGACTCAAGGCATGTCTGCTCCCCCACAGTGGGAGGACCTCTTTTTTTTTTTAAACCTGTATGAGTTTTTTTGTTTTGTTTGCATACATGTGTGACTGAATCACATGCATGTGGTAAGCCAAAAGAAGGCATCAGATCCTCTGGAAGTGGAGTTAGAGAGCTGTGAGCTGCCATGTGGGTGCTGGGAATTGAACCTAGATCCTCTGGAAGAGTAGTCAGTGGGTCTTAACTGCTGAGCCATCTCTAGCCCTGGGCCTCAGATCTTTAAACTGAGTTCTAATAGGATCCAAGCTGCCACGATGCATTCCTTCACATGCCCTGAGGTCCTCCTTGTCCCTTAAATGAACTTGGTGAGATTTTTCTAGAGCAAGGCTTGAAAGGTGTGCCTAAGAGGTGACAGTCCTGTAACTTGTCTGTTCTGCAGTCATCACAGTACACACATTTACCCCAGCTTTACCATGTTTCTTCCTGCTGCTTCCAGGACAGACTAGACCACCCAGTGTCTCCAGGGACTGACTTTCACTCCCACTGTCTTTGTGCTCCGATTTTCCTCTTCTCTGTGGTTTTCTCTTACCACCTACAGCTTCTGAACTAATAATGTACATGCAGTGAGCTTTGACCCCGGGCAACTGTCTCTTGTGCAACCTCCCAACTTTGCTTAGTATTTCTGTTCTTAAGGAGTGGTAATGGCTCTTAAAAATAAACAAACAAAGAAGTCTTGATAATCTTTCCATTAAGGAAGTACTATCTGATAATTCAGCAAAAGTTCAGAATCTGCACCCTTCAAATATGTTTATTGAGTCCTACTGCACTCAAGGCCCACAGCTGTGTGCACTGGACTGTTCGATAAATATTTGCTGTTTGGTTTGATTTCCCTGAAACCCAAACTGAACTTTCTAACTGTTCTGAGCACTGAGGCAAATTCCAGTAAGACACTTCAAGATCCTGTGAAAAGGGCCAATGTGATAACGAACGGTTTGTTTTTGATAAGCTTCATCCTACCTTAACTATCACCCTAAGATGCTATCATTACCCACATCTTTTTGGACAATTCAGAGGAACTGGAGAAGCCCCTGCTTTGGTGCCATGTGTTGTGCCAAAGCTCCGTGGAAAGGCCAAGCCTTGAGTTACTCAGTAACCACGGGAATCCGAGCTACTGTTTGCTCCTCGCCAAGGTCTTACTGTGGACCAAAGATAAGAGCACATAGCCCAGGATATGAGGCAACAGGCAAAGGCCACATAAGTTACCTCCCCACAGGAGTTACTGCTCACTGGAGGCTGGTGAAGAAAGGAACTACTGACCTGAAGGAGGTCAGAAAAATGAGAGGGGAACCAAACGTGATACTCTTTTCTCTCAATGGATTGTCAAGCCAACTCCTAGCAGCAAAGAACCAGAAGCTTTCCAATCTTGTTTCCACTCAGGATGGAGAAAAGTGGTGGGGAATTCTCCCCTAAATTTGTACCTGATACAAGTATTTTAAAAGCCAGCAAGATGGTCTAGTAGGTAAAAGTGCTTGCCATGCACACTTAGCCTGAAGGTGTGCACTACTCTGTGTGTGTGTGTGTGTATGTGTGTGTGATAACCCCTTTTAGGGTGATAGAAATATCAGAGGAGAAATAGTGCTTAAAATAGCATGCAAAAAATACTATTGAAAGTTGCTTAAGTTAACAGNTGAAAATCTGATGAAAATAGTATTAATATTATATATAGATTAATAGTGTTGTTTTGTATGCTACTTATAAACTTCCAAAATTCTACTTAACAAAAAGGAGAGAACTGGTTTTACAGCAGAGAAATGTGGCTTACAGTTCTCTCAGCGGCAACAGCTTGGAAGACGGTCNGTGTGCCTTCCAAAGTGACAGGCTCAGGGCACAGTCATCCTGTCCCCCAAAGGATCATGGGAACCTAATTGTGAGGATACCTACTGCACATAAACAGAGATTTTCTTCAAAATTAACTGGTCTATATACTTCAAAAACACCACTCACAATGGACAGAGTACAGAGCTGGACGGTAGGGAGCTGGCTCATGGAGAAAGCCTGGTGACCGGGTTTAATCCCCAGGAACCATATAAAGGAGGAGAGAGAACCAAGCCCACAAAGCTGCCCTCTGCCCCCCAACATGCTGTTACACATGTGTACCTATAATCACACACATAATCACACACATACATCACACACACATAATAACATTCTAAAATATTTATATATTTATTTGTTGTGTGTGCGTTCTTACAAACATGCCATACTGCATGTGGAGGTCAAGGAACACTAGTGGGAGTCAGCTCTCTTCTTCCACCATGTCCTAGGGACCAAACTCAGGTCATTGGGTTGGTGGCAGATCCCTTTACCCACTGAGCCATCTTGCTGGCCCTATACCCACTTTGTGTCTATTGGTTCTGTCCATGACTACTCCCTGACCCTGAGTAGGAAACCCATGTGGTTTCCAGCACATGCCTGTGCTAGATCACACCCCTCTATTTGCTAAACTGGCGACTTTTCAGTTCTCTTTAGTCAAGGGTGATGGGGAGTTGTTGAGAAACTCCAGCATCTGTCCTTGAAGTATCCTGCTCCCTCAGGCAAGATCTCAACATGGCTTCCGTCCTGATGCTTTCCTATCCAGAGAGTGAAGTGTTCCCTACAGTTCCTCTTATTCCAGACAACTCAAGTCCTCAAATCATAGAACATTGAACACAGTAACAGCCATCCCGGTGATAGGATTTTTGGCTATTTAGAAGAGGAAAACAGAAATAAATAGCCTTCCCCAAAACTCCTAAAAATATTAGCAATAATACACAGAGACATAACTTGGCTTCTTTGGTCTTTAAGAAATAATTTCGAAGTCGGGCAATGGTGTGGGTAGAGCACTTGGGAGGCAGACGTAGGTGGATCTCTGAGTTTGAGGCCAGCCTGATCTACAGAGTGAGTTCCAGGACATCCAGGGCTACACAGAGAAACCTTGTCTCAAAAAACAAAACAAAAAGAAATATTTTTTGAGTTATGTGGACCCTACTGAGGAGTCACCATCAGCAAGGCCCCTCCCCCCCAAACTGAAGAAATTTATGGACAAGAAGTTCTTGTTGAAGTTAAATGATGGCAGACACATACAAGGAGTGCTATGAGGCTTTGATCCCTTGATGAATCTTGTGGTTGATGAATGTGTGGGGATGGCAACTAATGGGCGACAGAATGACATCAGAATGGCGGTCATACAAGGAAAGAACATCCTCAGGTTAGAAGGCTTGGAAAGGCTGCTCACAGAGGGGTCCACATCCCTCCCCAAAGGGCCTGCTGACTGGAGTGTAGAATTGGGTTGTGTACATTTTCATATGAAACTTTTTTGCTAAATAAACTTTTGTGATTTAAAAAAAAAAAATATTTCAATAGTTGCTGTCCTTGCTCACGGTAAAGGAAACCGGTGTGGAGGATCACACCTGTAATCCCAGCACATGGAAGGTACAGACAGGAAGAGCAGGAGTTCAAGGTCAACTTTAGCTTCCTAACAAATGTGAGGTGGGGAGCAATAAAAGCAGTTGTTCCAATGTGTCCCTCCATTCCTGCTATCTCCTGATTTGATCCATCAGAACTTCTCTCCTGCAGAGCCCTCCTGAANCAGGTGCCTCCTAAGCAGGGTTGAATTCTCAGTGTTCTCCCTTCTTCCTCATAAAAGTGACAGGAGAATGAAGGGCTGTGGGCAAGAAAGGGAGGCCACACTTTCCCTAGGCCTGACTGAACTTTAGCTTTTCTACTAGTTAAACAACACTGGGTGCTATACTTTGCTTAACCCTGGGAACTGGTCATCGGCCTTTGACCTCAGCCCTCCTCTCCTGACTAGCTCCCTCCCCCTCCCCCACCTGGCCTCTAGACCTCTGTCAGATTTAGAGGAAAGAAGCAGTTCTCAGAGCTACTGTCTCAGACAGCACCATCTCCTCCTGCCTGTCTCTGGAGAAGCGCATTGGCCATGTATCCCAACAGGAAAGCGAGTGCAGCTGCAGGAGAGAGGTAAGGGGTGGGCTATTCCTCTGCCAGCTCTTGTTGAGTTTTCTGACCTCTGAAGGTCTCACAAGGATGACCTCTGACACTTTTGAGAAGACCAGGCCCTCTCTCTGATAACTTTGGAAGATGTCATTTCACCTAAGCCACATCTTATGTTCTTAGCTCCCCAAGCCAGGAAGTGCCTTCCCATGGGAAGAGATGGGCAATCAGAGGACATGGCCAGGGGAGCCTCCTAACTTGCTTTATGCTCGTCTGTCTCCTACTCAACTGTCCCCTGCCTCGGGGACCTCTGACTAACTCCCAAAGCCCTGTTCCCTTTTCACAGAGAGACTCCCTTCTGGATACCACACCCTTCTTGATGTAAGTGTTGAAGGAAGCTGGAAGTGAGAGCAGCCAGAGCACTGTGGTTTCTATTTAGGCCAACAGAGCTCCAGGCGCCCCCGCCCCCCAGCTTCCAGCTCACATTCCAAGTGCCCAGAAGAACAACATGGGAAACAGAAGANAATGGAGATGGGGCGATGGTTCTCCCTCCCTTCCCTCACCCTCCTCTCTCTCGTCACCCTACCTTCCTTCTTTCCCTTCATGTGTCCACTTCTTGAGCTGTAAAGTTGGTTTCAGACCACACAATCCATGTACCCTTTGCCTACCCTCAGCCTAGTCAGCCCTTCTCCCACCGAGCAGACTACCTCAGCAAGTCTTTTCTGCACCCTGTGCCTGACTTCTTCTTCCAGAGGGGGACTTAAAAGACTCAGGGACCAGATACAGACTCCCTTCTCTAGACTCAGGTACCCAAAGCAACTGGGGGTAGCCTGGCCCACTCTCTTAGCTACAGGCATATTCTGGAGAATATTTCTTGGTTTACTTTATTGAGTGTCCAAATTCTCTTGCCAATCTCACTACTTCATTTTTTAAATTGAGGTATTATGTAGCCCAGGCTACCCTTGTACTCATGATCTTCCTGCCTCAGCCTCCCAAATCTTGAGATTAAGGGTATATACCTCAAAGGTATATACCCAAAGGAGGCTACTATTTCATTTTTTAGAAAGATATCAAACTGCACATGGTAGCACATGTCTATAATCCTAGCATTTGGGATTCGGAGACAGGATAATCAGAAGTTGAAGGTTATCCTTAGCTATGTAGTGAGAATGAGGCACTCTAGGCTATTGAGACCCTATCTGAATCCCTAACACCTTCAAAGTGAGATGATCTTTACTTTTAGTGACCCCTGTTAGAAGTTCTGAAAAAAATATGGAAGGGACAGAAAGGAATGAGGTCAGAACTAAGGTGGAGGCAGGTAAGGTCAGAGGGTAAGGAAGTAGCCTTAACTGAATCTGAGGTCAGATTAAACAAGGAGGGGGAAGCATCCAGGGTGACTTCCAGGTTTCTGGCCTGGTGTCAGGATCCATGGGTTGAAGGAGGGAAGAGCAGGTGTGTGGTGAGAATACCAGCTCAGCAGGTCACATCTCACTATGGAAGTGGCAGGCCTTCCAGACGGGACTGTCCGGCCTATAGTCAGTCTGGAGGTCTGAGCTCAGCCTGGAGCTACAGATCTGGGACTCTTCAGCAAGCAGCTGCTCCCTTTGCTGCATTCATTCTTACCCCTAATGGTCAAAGCTTTCCTGGCCTTTAAGATTCAGGCTGTATTCCATCTGTGTCTGGGGTCTCTCCTCAACACCTTCAGGTGGCTCCCTTTGTTCTCTGACTCTCCACAGGGCACATGTGGGTATTCCACTCCTCAAAGGAAACTGCATCCTCCTTCTCCGAGTATGAACACACACATATTTCTAGTATGTAACTGTCCAGGCAAGGAGCCTAGGACTGGTCTTATCCTGCACAAGGATGCTTAGCTCAAATCCAAAGAAGCCTAGACTCCTATGCTTCTCAGGGATAAGTGGTGGCCAGTAGGGATGGGTAGTCATGGTTCTGTCCCCTTGTAGGAAAGTATGTCTCCTCTCCCTGCTACTCATCGGTGCCTGGGGCTGTGTGGTCTGTCATGGAAATCCTGTGGATGACATCTGCATAGCGAAGCCCCGGGACATCCCTGTGAATCCCATGTGCATTTACCGCTCTCCAAGCAAGAAGGCCACTGACGAGGATGGCCTGGAGCTAAGGGTCCCGGAGGCCACCAACCGTCGGGTCTGGGAACTGTCCAAGGCCAATTCTCAATTTGCCACCACCTTCTATCAGCACCTGGCAGACTCCAAGAATGACAATGACAACATTTTCTTGTCACCCTTGAGCATCTCCACGGCTTTTGCTATGACCAAGCTGGGTGCCTGTAATGACACCCTCAAGCAGCTGATGGAGGTACAGTGAAAAGCCCTCTACCTCTTTCCTTGCTAGGGAAACATCTCTTGGACTTCTTTATGTCTAATGACCCTAAAACAACACATCAGACTGGGTAGTGAATTCACTGTGGGTTATGATTCTCTTTGAATCACCACATCATGGGTTGGGATTATTTTCTTTTTTAAAATGACTTTTACTTTATGTGCA